>PVLD010027567.1:0-20575 GCA_004027595.1 Dinomys branickii | reverse complement strand
ATAACTTTATATTATACAGCATCCAGTGCTAATTCCCTACTATCTTCTCTATAATTTGGTATTTCCTTTAATGTTTATGTGTTAACTAATGTGAAGATAACATTATGTAATACAACATCCAGTGCTAATTCCCTACTATATTCTGTATAATTTTGTATTTTCTGTATTGTTTATGGCTTATTCTGGTTCATATGTCTCCGTTCTTTTGTCTTTAAAATTAAAAAAAAAAAAAGAAGAGTGCAAGAGATCTCTCCATGTACTAGAGACCCAAGGAGTCCAGCTGAAGCCCTAGATCCCATGGCAATATCTTCCACAAGTCCAGCAGGAGGTCTAGAGAAAACAACATCTCATGCAAGTCTGTATCAAGGATCTGCACTGGGAAGGCCCAAAGGTCAGTAGTGGAAGCTGGAAAGTCTACACAAGCAGGATGAAGGATCTGTGCCAGCAGGCTGAGGGATCCACACTGGAGCCAGGAAGTAATGCTCAAGGTAAGAACCAGAGCTCCCCCAAAGAGAACCACGGACATCTTGAAAGACAGCAAGGACCCAAGCTCCTCCAATGATGAGAACAGCTGAGTTCATCAAGAAAGCCAGAATAATAAGCTTCCCCAGAAGAATCATCAGCACACCATCTTCTCCTCCAGTCCTCCTTTTATGCTATTGTCAAGAACCCTTAGGTTGGCCTTCCATACCCAGCACCACGCCAATTCAGTTAAGCTGGATGTTACAAGTTGACCATGAATTAATCCACCACACTGGGTCTGCCTCCCCAGTAGATGATCATAATCTCCAGCATCTATAAAGGATCTCCTATGTGCCCACCGAATCACAAACATCTCAGCTAATTCCCAGAACAACTCTGGAAAATAGATTTCTAGACCAACAATAGCCACAACTTCAGAGAGTGTTTGATAAGTGGAGTGTTTATTTATTTGAAGTAGATTCCATTGCTTTTTCAAAATTTTATTTTTGTTTTTAAAAGGTTTTTGGTATATGTACAAATATTGTTTTGCTGGTTTTGTTTTTTTCCTCTTTAGTCTTATACTTCTAATACCTAGCACTGGGAATAGCAAGCATTCAACAAGTATGTGTTAAATGAATGAATGAATGTTAATATTGTGTCTACATATGAGAATACGCACAAACAGATATTCACTGAACTTGCACGTGGTCACAGAGCTAGTCAGTGTCATGTCAGACTCACACGCAGGTCCTCACACAGTGCCCAGCTTATGCCTGGTGGGCAAGGGCCCCATCACACTCATGTGCCACTCAGTAGCAAAGATTTTGTGCAGTCTAAAAAAAAGATTGAGAAAGGAAAAATGAATGTTTGGTGACTGCAAAGCCCAAAGAATTATAAATTGATGACAACCAGTCGAAAGAGCTAGAATAACAGCTAAATTCTATGACTTAGGCATATTGCCCCATATGGATTGTATATTTGCCCCACTTTCTGAAGTAAAATGGACTTCTAGAATAGTCCCTCTTCACTAATTTGCATTATTACTGGAATAACTTGCCCTTGGAAGTCTACATATAAATCAGGTGTCTGTAGAGCAAATTGATTTAAACATCATAAGGACTCTTGCTCTTTCAAGAAGCACAACTCTGTACCCTTCGGGCAGGTGAAGCTACTTCAAAAGATGAAATAAGCCCCCATTTGTTTCACATAGGGCCCAGCAGGTTACAAAACTCTGCTTGGATGGTTAAATTAAGAGGCACAGGTAGGGCTAAGGGGACCCACTAGAGACGGGCAGCCTCAGGTCCTGAAGGGGAGGGGAGGAAAGTGACCCCCCAGACCCAATAGGGCAGAGAAGCTGCACGACAACCAGTTTCCCAAGAACCATAATTATGGTACATGAGACTTCTGAGGTGACCCAGTGAGGTCTCCAGGCTCTGAGGATGTTTTTTGTCACCACTTTTGGGAAGCAGTAACCTGATTTTCCTTGATTAAGAGCAATCACTCATATCAATACAGCAACCCTCCCACTGATGAAGAACCATGATAAACTGGAAGTGATGAGGGGACCAGGCCTGTGCTCCCGGAGAACAAGCTAGGTCCCCAGAGACCCCGAAGCCAACACTGCAGGACTGGGAGCCCAAGATGTTATGAACAGGTGGTGAAGTGTGATGGTCTGAACGTGAGAGGGGCCACTCTTTTCTCCCGGCTCTGAGACTGTGAATTCTGGATATAGGGAAATTTCCCTGTCTTTGCCGTATTCTGCAGGACAGGATCCCCAACTTTTCGGATGTTTCCTGCCTGGCCAGTCCACAGTTCTGTGAAGCTTCTGCATAATGTGGCAAACAATAAACTCAGTGTATCTTGTCAGCAAGAACCACACCAGTACTTCTTGGTTATTTAAAGGTGATACGATGCAGAAACCCAGACAAGCAAGGCCCCTGCAGACTACATGATGGCAGCTATGCTAAACACCAGTCAGCTATGTGTCTGGTCCCAATCCTCATTTACATGGAGGAATTTTCTTCCAAAGACCCTAAAGTCTATGTGTCCTTTCTCTCCCATGTTGGCCTTGTGCAAACTTTGGAAGACAGAATGGCATCATAGGAAGACCATGAGCTTTGAGTGAAAAGTCCTGGGTTCCAATGCCAGCTCTGCCACTTGTGAACTGGGTGATGCTGAGCAAGTCACCTAACCTGCAGTTCCTTTTTATCTAAAGTAGGAGTATTACACTTGCCTTGCAGAGATTTGGAGTAAGATAAAGAAACCAATGCAGGAAAAAAACTCAGTCACTCAACAGACACTAATAAATGAGAGTAATCTCCCTCCTGCCCTCAAGCTAAATCCCGTATCTGAAAGAACATTTTGTAAATTGTTTATAACAAAATATACACCTTATGCAAATTTATAAAACATCACCAGATGAACTTTCCCTGGGCTCAGGTTGCCTGCCCTCATTTGCTGTTAGCTTATCAGCAAATTCTGCAGCACTGAGCTTTTAATTCATCTTTGACTGTCACACAACAGTTCAACATTCTCCTCTGTCTCAGTATTTCCAAATCTGCCAGATTTGTGCAGGGAGAAACCTATCCTCTGAGAGTGTCATTTTCTGAGCAGATGATTTCCTCTGGCAAATCATCTCCTCCGTTGAATTCAATCCTTGGCCCCAGTATATACATCCATGCGTCATCCTAGAGCAGGAGCTTGAAGGAGCAGAGGTGAAGGCAGGTTGTGTGTATGACCCACTTAGAATCTCCTATATCAAAGGTCTATACTGTCACAGTTATGGCTTACAAACAGCACAAGTCAACCCTGACTCTTACCTGTTATGTGCCAAATGGTTTGTTGTTTGTTTTTCGTTTCTTGTTTTTTTAGCAATAAGGTCTCACTTTGTAGTTCAGCCTCACCCCGAACTCTATATGTAGCCCAGGTGAGCTGGCCTCAAAATCACGGCGATCCTTCTGCCTCAGCTTCCCAAGTGCTGGAATTACAGGCATGTGCCACCATGCCCCGCTTAGCACCAAGATGTTATTAGGAGATTATCAGGATCCACAGCATAAAAAAGAGGCTGAAGAAATGGGCTTGGAAAACAGACAGGAACTGGAAGTGCCCCAGAGGACCAGGCACCGAGGACTATAGTGAAGCTACAGCAGCAGGAACCATCCACAGCCAGCTCCCTCCAGGGACACCAGCATCTGTGGAATTCCACCCTCCCTCCAGCCCTGCCCCAGGAAAGTTAACCTACATCACCTGCCCGCCTGCTGGACCACAGCAGGGAGCAGATGGCCGGTCCCTTCAGTTTCTGTATCCGGAGGCGAGCGCAGCCTCCCGCTAAGGCTACAAGCAGCGAGGCCAGCAGAGAAGGATCTGAACCAGATGGTAAAAAAATAACAAAACATTTTTTTCATGAAACCACATGTTCAACCACTTGTTGATTTTTAAGTAATTTCATTTTTTGCTTATTTGTTCAAAAAAAGTTTATTATAAATTGTTTGTAGTAAGAAATAGTGCAAAATGTATATTGATGATACTTTTAGGGCATTTGAGAGTGGAACTAGCACAGGCCTGGGTTTCGGAGGCCCTGGCAGAGAAAGCCTGTCATACACACGAAGGATCTGAGTGCCCTTCTCAACCCTGTTCCAAGCCAAGCCTTTGCCCTTCCTCCGGGCAGGCCTGGGCAGTGAGAAAGAAGTCCTTCCAGCAACACAGGCCATCTTGCCTGAGGAGCAGGAAGCACAGAACTGGATTTGTTCCTTGCCCTAAAAGCACTGAGAGTGAAGCCTCCCTCAGAATACTAAGACTCTAGTCCCCAACCCCACCCCAATCATTCATTTCTCTTTCACCAAAGCCAGAGTCTGACAGCCTTCCTCCCTTGCATGCCTGTTTGTTTCCAAACTCACCGCAAGGCAGCTCTGGCCCTCCACGGCTGCCCTGGCACTGTGCTCCTCAGCTCTGCTGAAGACAGCATTGCCTTCCTGCCTCTTGCCCCTGTCCTATCCATCCATCCTTCCCCAGCCTCCCACCTGTCACAAGACCCCCGTGTCCCTTCTCACAGCTCGTCCAGGCCTGTCCCTCCTGGTAAAGTCCAGGCTCCCTACTGAGGCTCACAGAGCCCCTGCCTGGCCCCTCGTCACCAGCTGTCTGCACCCCTGCCTCCAAGCCTCTCCCCCAATGTGCTAGGCTGTTCCTGTCCTTTGCGTCCTCATCCACACAGCCACCTCCACCTGGGACACCCACCCACTCCCACCCTCACCCCCAGCTGCCTCTCCAGCTCCCACCCCACTGCAGACCCAGCACATGAGCAGCTCTGGAAGCCCCCCCACTTGCTCTAGCACCCACCTCTCCTGCTACCCTTGTCACAGGGCTAAGGGGAACAGACTTGGGTAGTTCTCTCTCCTCGTGGCCTAAGATCTCCCTGCAGGTTTGTGTTCATCTCTGCAGTCTCAGAACTGCTAAGAACACTGCCAGGAACAGAGCAGCCAGGGCGTGATGAGTGATAGTGAATAGGAAATTTTACTACCTGTGAAATGGTCAAAACCGAAACTAAGGATAAGCTCTCCTTTCACTTAGTTAACAGATGAGAGAATCTGTTATGAACCATCTCGTGAACAAATGCACAATCTGAAGACATTTAGGAAAAGCTTTTATGGAATACCATTTTTAGCAAAGCAGATGTTTAAAATACTGAATTATTTCTTAAATAAGAAACTATGATGTCCCTTAAGGGACTGAATCTCTCAGGCAGTAGTCAGGACGGAAAAGAGGATGAACATTCTGTACCTCTCTTTAAATTGTTTTCCTCCTCCTGAAGTGAACACGCTGCTGTGCAAAAGCAGTCATGGGCTTGTTTTCTTGTTCTTTTTGTTGAATCATCTGAGAAGCAGTAAAATGGTCTGCAGTTTGTAGGCCACTGTTGCCTGGCTATACTTGGAGATTCAGTTCCACACACACTGAGATCTCAATTGTGCCAGGCACTGCAGGGAGCAGACTGTATAAAAGCTACAGATTTTAGCTTTCTGTGGGTAAAGTGACAGTTCTAACAGGTAGAAATACATATACGAAGCAGCCAGGAGAAAGGGTAAGACAGAATTGTGTTCATTGATTACCCAATGAAAAATTGTGATTATTAATGATTCACCTATGAAGACATCAAAAATTCATGCAATCATCTCTGTAACAAACATATGTATATAAACACAAGGGCAGAACACCAAACAGGCTGGACGATTTCTCTGGTATTTGACAAATTGAGAGCTGACTCACACAAGCAAGCACAACTCTCATGACCCACAAAAGGTTTCTCTGATCACCAGAGTGAACCAACCAAAACAGGCAGTGATGACAATTTGTCAAAAAACAACAGACAGCAGATCTGATCTGCCCACAATCTTATGATCAGGTTAGGACAGCTTGTATGGGCACCTGAGTTTTCAAACACGTGGCTCCTCTAGGCTCCTGCTGGCCTTTTCTGAAGACTAAGCTCTCAAGGCCTATACCTAGTATCATTCTTCTTGTGCTCTTAGACCAAACATTTGATGAGCCCTGATAAAACCCTGACAGTGGAATGTGTCAGTCAGTGGGTTTGGATTTTAACTCACAATTTACATCTCTCAGTTGCTCAGTAAAAAATAATGGGACATTCTAAGCCTCCTAGTTTGCCTCGTGGTGCCCAGGTACCAGGACTGCCATAACACAGCTGTGTTCCTTATTAAAGTCTATTCTTTGGGCCTTAGCAGTTCTTGTGGACAAAGGTCGTCTTTCAGGTGTGCTATGATTTTTCAGCTGCGCTGTGAGTAAATTGTTTCCATACCTGAGCTTCTGTCTCTTCATCTGTAAAATACAGATTAGAAACTGCCTACCTTACAAAATTATGTGATAAGCAAGAAAGCCACCAAACTCATGGCCAGGTGAATTTCAGCCCAAGCTCTTCTGGCACACATGAAATCTCAGGACTATAGTGTGCTGCTCACCATTCAAGATAGCCCTTGAGGGCTGGACAGATAGTCCGGGGTTTTTTGTTTTGTTTTGTTTTGCTTCATTTTTTTGTCTTTGTGAGACAGGGTCTTGCTATGCAGTTCAGCCTGGCCTTGAGTTCACTTTTTAGCCCAAGCTGTTCTCAAACTTGTAACGATCCTCCTGCCTCAGCCTCCTGAGTGCTGGAATTGCATGCGCCACCAGGCCTGGCCTAGATAGCCTGATTTTAACCAATCTCAGGCGCTCATTATGTATTGAAAGCTGTGTGATCATAACAAATTTCACATCCCTATTTCAAAACTTGTGAGTTCAGACACCAAAAGTTTGGCCTTCCATTGGTATAAATGCTACTGTTTCATTCATTTCCTTAAACTATACAAAAACTAGCAGCTTTATACAAAAGCTAGCAGCTTTGTCTCAAAATCCTTTTTGCTACTTACTAAAGAAAAGAATTTTCATGGCAACCGAGCAATTGGTCTATGAAAGAAATAGTATTATACCAAAACGCCCTTGACCCTCTCTTTAAAAAAACCAGACCCACACTTGAGGAATGCCAAATGATTCTCATTAAAGTAATGAGCATATTTTCAGTGATGTGTGTCTGACCGCCTTTAGTTGGCTGGACTTGTGGCAGCCAGAGACCCAAAAATAACGCACAGCTGGCAGTTCCTGCTCAAACATACCTCACAGACGCCTTTCACACTGCTTCAAGGATGTCCCACCTTGGAAAGATGGGGTGTAAAGGCATATGCACATTGCTGTGACATTAAACACACATTCCTGTGACAACACTGACAGGTGGAATTGAGTACCCTGATTTCCTCTAGCTCCTCCTGTATAAAATTCACTCTAACTTGAACAATTTGGCTGATCCCTGCTCCCGACCCCACACTACAAGCAAGTTATTTTTAACTCACAACTATCACTGATAAGTATTTAAAAACACTTTCCAAAAGAGAAACCATGAAAAAAAAAAAATACCATTGCATTTCAGTGACAAATAGTTCCTCAGCCAAAGCCATAAGCAAATGCCCTTTTGGTTTCAAAGCAGCAGAGCCCTTCATATGCATCAAGAAGGGTTTTCTGCAACACCCCAAACAGTCCTAGGAGGATATGCACAGACTGAACTTCTGCCATGCATGCCTTTGAAATTGTGGTCTTTTGCATTTTTTACAAAATAAGGTCGTTTGTAGTGTCCCAGTTCAATAACTAGTAACAATACACACACCACCACTTCATTTGACACTTTTACTCCAAGGCACACTTTTCCCACATCTAGAAGTCAGCTGAGTGGGCTGTGCCACATGTTCCCAAATGCAGCATTTAATAGAAGATACGTGTAGACTTGACCAAGTAAAAGATGGCAACTTAGGAAATTTCATAAAGATAATGGCAATAATTACTATTGGCGTTGGCCCTGAGAAGGTTCACATATCTTATCTCAATAAACCCTCATGCCTTCTTCCTTAGAGGGAGGTACTACTGTATAATTATTCTTGTTTTACAAATGAAGAAAGTGTGACCCAGGGAGGTTAAGTGACTTACCCAAGATCACACCTGTTTTTAACCCTGACAACATGGCTCCAGCCAAAGTCACAGACAGATCTGGATATCGTTCTGAGTTCCACTACATACTTGCTAGGTCAGTGATGGTGAACCTATAGCATGAGGGTTACTCTGTTTGAAGACAAAAAGAAGTCAGGGTATAAGTTGTTTTTTTCTAAACCAAAACCTCAGTATCTGGTTTAATTGCAGTGTTGGCCCTTGGTGGTAAATAAGTAGGTTGTAGGTTGCAGCCTGGGCACTTGATCTCTAAAAGGGTCACCACCATCACTGTGTTGCTGGGTGATCCTAGGAACACTGCTTTACCTTTCTGAGCCTAAGTTTCCCTACCTGTAGGAAAGGATTCGGGGTATCAGCTCTTGGCTCTCTAAGGAGTAATAAGCAAGCTTGCATCTGCAGAGTGCTTGGTGCTAGGCACATGCCATCCCTGAAATTTCACAATAAAAGATTTCTTTCCGAAGATGCTACCTGTCATCCACCTTCCCTACTTGCCTCACCAATTGTGAAGGTGCCTCTGGTAGACAATGCGGCTGTAGGGGAGGGGAGGGGGCTGCACCTCCTCCACCCCACCCTGCTGTGTCCTTAGAAGCAGTGCTCGGTGACATTTGGTCAACAGGTGATGAACTGAGGATAACGGCCTTCCAGGTCAGCTCAACTCCAGTGAACTGTTCATTAACTGCCTGCCATCTGGTGTGCACTAGGCCAAGCACTGCAATCACCAAACTACTAAGGCACAGTACTACATGGGGCTATCAGCCCTGTGGGGAAGCACAAATGGGAAATCAAATGTCCTACGTGCAATCTGGGTGGCGGGTGTAGGGGCTGTCCAGGCTCAGCTAAGCATCAGTGCAGTGCAACAGGCGGCCACAGCATTCACGCTGCACACACCAACCAGGCCATAGGCCTACACCAGGCCGTCACTGACCTCCAACCCTCCCAGCACCCATCAGCCCCATATCTTCAGCTTGAAGCTGGACTCTCAAACTTTGTCTTCAGTGCCTCAAATGCTCAGCCATGGTAAGGCTGCTCAGCACAGGGTCTTTGCAGTCAAGCCAACATCCAACGTGAAGGCAAAGGCAAGCTCCACCCCACACATTCTTTGTCTCCATGGGCCCTGCACCAAAAGGCATCCTAGTGGAAACCACGTGTGTGAAGAATGTTAGCTTTTGAGGGCAGAGGAAATCTAAGGCAGTCAGTAATATTTTAAAAGAAACCAGAATTAAGATAAAGCAAGCCCCCATTTGTTGTTGTTGTTGTCATCGTCATCGTAGTGGATACGGAACCAGGCCTTTGAGCTACATCCCACCCACCTGTTAAATTTTTTGTTTATAAACAGGATCTTCCTAAGTCATTTAAGTTCCCCAGGCAGGGTGCTAACTTGTGATCCTCCTGCCTCAGCCTCCTAGAATGCTGGGATTATAGGAACACCCAATTGGGATGTAGCTGTATTTAGAGGGCTACAGTTTCCATTTCAAATAAATAATTAGCATAACATTACCTTAAATCAAAAGATACACAGTAATAATTTCAGAAGTCAAAAAAACAAGGACCAAAACAGTGATTTTGTATTTGTGCTTGAATTTTAAATGGGGGAAAAAAGAACTTTCAACAACTTTGATCCACTTAACCCCTTGTAATAGTTAGCTATTAATGCAATCATGCTGTGTAACAAAAAAACTCAGACGTTTAAAAAAACATGCATTTCTTGCTAACACATCTGTGGGGCAACTGGATATGCGCTCCATGTGTTGCATCCAAGGACACCTGTCACTCAAGCCATTGGAGGACCCCTGGCTGGAGGTCAAAACCCAATATCAAGAACTGGAAAAGCACACATCTCTCACCAAGTGGCTCAGAAGGGGGGTGGGGAGCTGTTTCTAACAATCCAGCCTACCACACTTTCTGAACAATCCTGGAAGGCAGGCGTCCTTGGTGCCCTTTGTTTCTGACACTGAGCCTCAGAAATTTGTTGTTGCCAAGGTAAGGCAGATAGTATGCTATTCTAGCAGAATTTGAATCAAGCTCCTGACTCGTGGTTTCTGCAAAATGTAGCGGACTTGCAACTAGCATCCATCTTTAATAATCACATCCCCCAGGTCTGCTGCCTTGCAGATACCAATTCTCCCCAGAGCGGGCCCAACAGGGTCTCCTCTCTTAGCATGACCACAGGGTTTAACTTTTATCTGGGGCTTTCTGCAGTGTTTTTACAAGCTATTTTTACTACTGCTACCCTAATAAATTATCTGCAGTGGGAAACCTTAATTAGAAAACCCTGGCTACTTGAAAAGACTTTATTAAAAACATCTCTTTCCCCCTCTAACACACAGCCACGCACGGCTCACAGTTTGTCTGTCCTGAGCTTTCAGCAGTGTATAAGATCGGAGCTTCCATCCAACCACTAAAGGGACCCCCGGGTAAAGTGTCCTAACTCCCTGATGAAAGACCAAGAGCCACCGCGGCGCCTCGCCTCGGGTCCATCCACTTATTCGTGCAGGAAATGGTGACTGAAGGCAGCCTCTGGGCCTGCTGTGCGGCTGGAGTAGGAGGACTGACCGGCGCCTCTCAAGGAGCTATCCTCTAAGCGTTACCAAAAACAAAAGGAAAAACTGGTTTCACAACGTGTGAGGGGTGCAGAAGAAACCTGGGCCTGCCGTTCCTGGGGTAGGACTGGCGGTCCCCGGGGCAGAGCTGAGAGGCCCTCAGCGCTTTCTCCGCACACCGGGTAACTCCCCCCACCGCAGCACCGTGGGCGGTAGGTCAAAGACCCGGGCAGCGCGGCCTCGGCACCCGGCTGCTTGCCCCTGCGCCCCCCGCGGCCATAGTCCGGCAGTCTGCGGGCCTCTCCTCGTCCCCACCGAAATGAAAACAAAACTTGCGACCCGGCGTTTCCCGGCCAGGACTCTAGAGCTGGGGCCGCGAACACGGGGCTGCGGGAGGGAGGAGGAAGGGGCACGGCGTGAGCCCAGGCCCTGCCCGCTCCCGTGCCGGCCCGGAGGGCACCTGGGCGCCGCGCCCTCCTCCCCGAACCCAAGGTCCGGACTCCTTCGTCACCCCGTCCGGCTTGGTGACAGCTCGGGCGCGGAGGGCGTTACCGGCCCTTGCTCCACCCCGCAGCGCCGGGTCCCCTCCCGCGGCCCGAATGCGACCGGAGCGGGCCCGGGGCTGCACCCCGGTCCTGCGCTCGCCGGGCGGAGCCTCAGGTCCGCGCGGCTTCAGGTTCCCGGCGCGTTGTGCAACCGCGGGCCGCGGGGGCGCGGAAAACCGGCCGTGCCATAAACAAAGCCACGTGGGCTCCGGCGGGGGCCGGGCCAGGCGCGGGCGGCTCTTCCGGCAACAAAGCGCCACGGCCCGGCCGGATAAATAGTGGGCCCGGCGCGGCGCAGCACTCCCGAGCGCCCCCGCCGCCGCTCCGCGTCGCTCCGCGTCGCCCCGGCCGCGACCCTGACCCCGACCCCGATCTCAGTACCGGGCCGTCCCCGGCCCCGCGCCCAGCTGCGCACCGCGCCTTCCCAGGTCGCCGGCCCAGCCGTGCCGTGCCGTGAAGCCCGCGGCCGGCGATGCCGTTCCTGGGGCAGGACTGGCGGTCCCCCGGGCAGAGCTGGGTGAAGACGGCCGACGGCTGGAAGCGCTTCCTGGACGAGAGGAGCGGCGGCCTCGTGAGCGACCTCAGCAGGTGCGGGCGCCGAAACCGTTGGGTCGGGCCGGGGGCGGGGCGGGGGTGCGCGGGCCGGGCTGGCCGGGCGGGCCAGGGTCCACGTCTGCGGGGATCGCCCGAGCCGCGGACGGGTTTGCGGACGCGGGGTCAAGGTCAGCGTCTCCGGGGAGCCCGGGCCGCTGTGGGAATCCGACAGAGTCCAGGCGTCCACACCAAGCGCACAGCCCAGGGCCGCCCGCCAAGAGTCCCGGCCGGCGGAGGCTGTGCGGACGGCGGAGCCGCAGTCCGGCGGTGGCGAGGGACGGGGTCCGCACGCCTTGAGCACCACCAGGCCTGCGGCCACCGGGGGCTCTGGGACGGCGAGGAACCCGAAGGCTGCCGGATGGTGTGGGGCAGCAGCGTGGGGCTGACGCCTGAGGCTGCAGAGAGCCGGAAGACGGCCCCAGCCCCCTTCTCTGGGTTCGCCGCACATGCACCTGCGTCTTCAGGGGGCCTTGCCCTCAGTTTGCACCCTCCGCGGACGCCTGTGCCTAGTGTTGCCAGCTAGCTGCAGAAGGGCCACCGGGAATGGGGTCCCACCCGAGGTCCGCCACGCGGTGCTGATTAAATGGTCCAGGATCAGTCAGTCCCCACCCGGGCACTGAGGCGATGAAATGCACCCAGAGGGGCCCGGCTCCGCAGAGGTCACCTTTCCCCAGTGTCTCTGGTTTAGTCTAGGGGCCACTGCACTCTTTAATTGACTTCAGTGAAGCATTCTGTAAGTAGGCCAGGCTCCCACTGACTGAGATTCACCAGTGGTTGTTTGGATGGAGATTTGGCAATAAATTATAAGAAAAATACCAAGAAAATGTGGTTATTTTGGCAGCCTGACCTCCAAGCTTCCCATTTGTTTGTGATTTGTAATGCATCGGATTCCTTTTGTCTCTCAGTGAAGAGAAACATTATATAATGCCAGGGGCTGTCAGGAAAGACGAGAGCATATTAACCTTTCTGTTCTGGAGGCTCCGGAGCCAGGCCTGTGGCATTGACACAGAAAATCAGATAATTTATTTACAGAAAAATTTAAAAGGCCACCTGTTGTCACCAGACTGCCCTCTAGGGACTAGTGACCAATTACACCTAACTTGTTCTCCGTCCACGAAGTGGGAGAGGAAAGAAGTCAGAGCTTCCTTCCTCCATCCTTACTGCCAAGGACCGGTGGGCTAATATTCTCCTACTTTTTTCTGTGAAAGTTCAGGTGTTCTCTGGAAAGGTACACAGAGATCTACGCGACGGTGTCACGGTGCACACTGGGATAGGCCTTCGGGCAACAGGCAGTCGCAGGCAGCAGGGGTGGGTTTGTAACAGGCCTGGAACTCGAGCTCCCTCTTCATGCCCTCCTCGCTGTCCGGGGAGATAGGCCGGCAAGCGTCACTTCCATTACGGAAGATCTGAAGGTCCTTCCTACCCCAAGGGCTAGGCAGGAATCAGACACTTCCCACCCTTGTCCCCTTTCTGGGCCTCCTTGCTTTCTTGCCCCTTCACACCTGAGCTAGAGCTGGCACACTCAGCAGGCATCATGACCACAGCCTGATCAGTGCAGTGACCACCTGTGTCTCTCTGATGAGTCAGGGTGTAAGAATCATTCAGTAATCTCCTAAACGGAGCAGCTGTCTGTTTGTTTGCTGGGTTTTTTTTTTTCCCAGCAGTTGTAAACAATCCCTTCCTTACTTAGCAGGAGGAGTTTGCCAACTTCTTTAAAGCAGTTGGCCTTCTGAGGTCTGGGTTTGTGATCTCTTTCTGCCCTGGGTTTCTCTGTGATGTCATGTTTGGGCTAAGTGCCTGGCAGCATAGGTGAGCTTGAGTGTCCTCGCCTGTCCTGAGAAAACAAAGGACCGCTCTTAAGAAAGAGGGCCAGAGCGGGCCTGGGAAGGGATCCCACAGATGGTGCATGTCTGTGCACCGCCTAGCACACGTGAAGGCCTGAGGGATGCACTGGGTGGCCCCCAGCTTACATGCACGGCACACTTCTGGACTCTGCGGCCACCCTCCTTGTGGTCCAGGACCCTGGCCTCCAGTAGGAGAATGTTTCAAATCCCATACAGCCAAGGCCCCCAGAAGTCTTGGGACGATTCCACATGAGCTTTAAGGCCCTTCTCAGCAAGTTGCCACCTAGGAGGACAGAAGAGGAATGGCAAGTGTTAGATTTGGTGAGGCGGGATTCAGGGGTAGGATGGAGCCTGAATTAGACTGATCCAAGAAAACTTGGAGGAAGTGGTGGTTGAGGCGGCTGCACTGCCCTCCTCAGCAGCGTCATCCCCAGGATGAGTAATCCCAGCCCTCCCCTCCAAGCTGGCCCTGCTGCAGTTCAAAACACACTCAGATGTTGCTTTACCCTGCAGCTCTGGCTGGACCAGGAAGCAGGAAGTGTGCCTTGCTGCCTCAGATAAAAACAATAGTTAAGATTTTTGAGTGCTCACTATGTACAAGTCACTATTTTAAGAGCTTTATATACCCTGACATGTGTTTTACCACAGCAACCCAGCACTAGCTTCTGTGAGTCTGATGATCTGGATATGTCTTAGGGAAAATTAGCATCAAACTCTCTCTGGCCTTAATCAAGGCTACATAACTACTCCGGGGTGGAACATGGTTTTATTAAGTGGTTTTTACTGCAAATTAAGTAAGAAATGGAACTCTTTTTTTTTTTTTCCTATTCTTTCATCTGCTGCCAAAATGGTCTCATTTTGAAATTTTCCACCTTTTCCGAAATTGTCTTCAAGTGTCCTGGCAAATATTCTATGATAGTGTGGGGCTAGGTAGCAGAGTCTGTTGGTAATCTACTCCTGTGCCTATAAAAATCACGATTAGTGAAAACTGATTACAAAATAGCAAGTTGCTGGCTGTTGTTGAATTTATTGAATAAAGCAGCCTCCTTGAGATGGTTTTGCTTATTTAAAGAAAGTTTTTAATGTGATTCCTACATAATGGTGGGTTTTCTTGTTAAAAATTGCAGTAGTAATTTTCCATTGGTTTTGCATTTCCTTGAAATGGACAGAACTGAACTCTGAGAACAACCCCTGACTGAATACATTATTGCTTAAAAGAAAACATGTAAGCAGACAACACAAATAAACCCCACAGCCCTTCCTTCCAGGCCCTCCCTCCAGAATTCCAAAGCTAAGGCCAAGTAAGAAGTATCCCCACTCCCCTTAAAACTTTTCTACATTTTATACAGTGAGAGAGCATCACCAATTGTGTAAAAGCTTCTTAAACTCACCTTTGAAATGAGGCCCTGGGACTTGAAGTAGGTTATTATACCTTGGGGTGGGGGGTCTTGCTCAGATTGCCCTGAAGAATGCTCCCAATTAGAAAAGAAAATATAAATATTCAAGATGTCCAAGGAATGGTCACAATCTATGGTGCTGGCGCTGAGAAGTTTGTACTGAACTTGAAGTGTATGACAGATAGCTGCATTTATAGTCCTCTGTGTGGAATTCACACTGTAGGTTTTTGTTGTTTGTAGTGTGGGAGAAGGAGTATGCGTGTGTGCTTTAAAAAAAAAATAATAAGCCTTTGTATGATTGGTTGGTTTGTTGTTTATGGTTGGTTGGCTGTTTTGTTTTGACTTTTGCAGTACCAGGATTTGAACCCAGAAACTTTTGAGCTCCGTGCCCAGAGCTTTTTATCCCCAAGCTGGCTTCAAACTTGCTGTCTTACTCCTGCCTCAGGCTCCTGAGTAACTGGGATTACAGCCATGTGCCCCCATGAGTGGCTCATGTGGTGCTTTTGTACACAGAAGTGTAGCTTTGCCTTCTGAAGCTTTGGTACATCACGGACCATTGCGGTGGCCTCCATCTTTTCTTTTCCTCAGCTTTGATAAACATTTCTTCAGTTAGCCTCAGGGGCCCAGAGCTCTGTTCTATCTTTTCCTACCCCTTTCTCCCTACTGACCTTGGAGCAGATTTTGGTTAGTGATTTTGTAACTTGGATTGTCATGCAAGCAGATACCCGCTGGTGTGTTACACAAAGCCTGGCCCATACCCTTTGCCCTTGCCTTGCCTAAGAAAGTGCCTTAGAGAAGACACCCTACAGTAACCTAAAGCTATCCTATTTCCCTGAGGAAAAGGAAAAGGCTAGGTAAATGGCCTTCAGCAGACCTTTAAAAAGGAAAATTAATAAGAGACTGATGAGCCACCAAGTTTGCACACAGGGGGCCAGAAAAGCAGCCTGCTGTTGGCCATTGCTGTGAGCGTTTTAGAAGATGCTTACACTGAGGAAGGGCAGCGTGAGAAACTGTTGTAACAGAGGCTCTGAGAAGTTGTTCAGGCTCCTTTCTCCCACGTACACCAGGCATGGAATAAAAGAGAACAGGTAGATTTCATTTAACCCAACAAGTGTTAAGTCAAAAAAAAAGGCATAAAGGACAGTATACTGGTGGTACCAGCAAAATGTCCTAATTTGTGTTTTACCTATTCTCAGTATAAATCCTGCCCTGTGTACCTCATGGGGGTCGAGGTGTTTCTCCTGAATCCCTACTGTGAGAACCATCCTGATATTTACTTAGAAGTCACGCTGTATAGAGGAATAAAACTAATCTTACACACACGTGCAGCAGCCTGCTGAGGGAGATGTGCACCAGGCCCAGCCTGAGCCTGCCTGTCCTTCCCTTCTGAACTTACTTTGGTAAATACCCAGGGTCTTCATCCCACCATGAGGCTCCTTGGGTTAGAGAATGTAAACAAGCAGTAGCATCCAGTAGACCCCTGCTATGAGTGATTCTATTACAACATAAATCAGATGCTTGGAAACATGATTATCTTTTAAAGATATGATAGCAGTATGCTAGTTAAAACCAGCTTGGGCACCCTATAAACAGGAGAATTGCATAAATTATATCTCAATAAAGCTGTTTTCAAAAAAGCAGCAGTGTTGTGGAACAGATGCTTTTGCAAAATAAAGACATTGTGTGTGGTACAGTGGCACCAGGACTCAGCCCTGCCCATCACTTTGTTTAAAGTAGCCTGACAGTACCCTGCCTTGCTCCGAGCTGAAGGGTAGTGCTGTGTCCCATTACAATGGCAGGCCTGTGGGGAAACTCCAGGATGCAGGAGCCCCATCCCTACCTTCCTGAGCAAAGAGATATCTGTGCTTGTACGGACTTCTCAGTGATGATTTTACGTTTGAGAAGCATGTGCAGCTGATGTTTTAGAGTCCAGTGAGTGGTTCTTAGAAAGAGCACATGTTTACCAGTGCTTTTTCGGGAGGCTGAGATGGGAGGATCACTTGAGCCCAAAAGGCTGAGGGAGACCAGCCTGGACAACATAGAGACCCCATCTCAAAAATAATGAGTTAATTATTAATTACAGTAAGTCCTGGATTTATGAACCTTCAAGTTGTGAGCTTGCATTATGAACATTCATAGATGCAAGTACATCTCAGGAGTAGCTCACAAGTCTGCCGGATGTTACCACCATTGTGCTGCTTGCGCTATGTGCAGCGCAGTAGTGTGCAGCAGTGCAGGTCTCACTCCAAGCCCAGATGTCCGGAAGCAAGAGGAAAAGCAGTGGTGATGTGGAGGGGACCGCAAAGAAGCACAGAGCAATATACATTGTCTGCTTGTGTCAAGGTTCGCTTGTGTAAGACTTATTTTGTGGGACTTACCAAGAATCCGACTTAGGAACATTCTTCCGGAATGGAACTCACTCATAAGTCAGAGACTTACTGTAATTAATTAAAACATTTGAAAGTCAAGATAACTGCCAGGCATGTTGGCACACGTGTGTAATCCCAGCACAGTCTGTAATCCCAGCACAGTCTGTAATCCCAGCACACACTCGGGAGACTGAGGCAGAAAGATCTTTGTGAGTTCGACACCAGCCTGGGCCATAAGGTGAGCTCGAGGCCAGCCTGAACTGCAGAGTGAGACCTTGTCTCAAAAAGACGAAACAAACAAACAAAAAAAGTCATGATAACTACAAAAGAATGAACTTCTGATAATGCTACAATTCTAGATGAACCTTCATGAGATTATTCTAAGTAAAAGAATCTAGACACACACAAAAAGAAAGAGCACATGTTGAAGTGTAGCTGTGGCATCTCACCCTCTCCTGTCTTCTGCATTCACAGTTACTGCAGCAGCAAGGAAGTGTACAATAAGGAGAATCTTTTCAACAGCCTGAATTATGATGTTGCAGCCAAGAAGAGAAAGAAGGACATACTGAATAGCAAAACTAAAACTCAATGTAAGCCATTTGCCTCAAACTTGAAAGTTGTTTGAGGGAGGTCGAGGATTGGTTCTCCTGTTAGGCTTCTTTCTTAATGTTTACTGTGTTGCTGGCAAAATCACCAGGCTCTTTGCATCCAGAAACCTGGCTGTGCGTTTTACAAGTGAGATGAGCGTGCTATTGTATATAAGTCATTCGTTTGCTAGACAGAGTGTTACTCTCCTGCTTGTTACTTGTTTTTGAGGTAAGTAATGTAGTTATTACAAGTGACATGGTCAGCTCAGTCCGTGCCACTGTATGCTTTGATTTTTAACAGTTTCAAGGCTTTGGATCTGACTTTCCCTGTATAAATATTACTAGTGTTTCTAGATGCTGAATGTAAGCATTAGCAGAGTATATAAAGTTCTATTTAAAAAATAAAGTTCTATTAAGCACAAATCACAAATTATTTTAGTTTAATCCATTTGTTCTGCATGGCTTCTCCACATTGCCTATTCTGTTTCTTTCTTTCTTTTTTTTTTTTTAAGACAGCGTCTCACTAAGTAGTTCAAGCTGGCTTTGAACTCACTATGTAGCCCAGGTTGGCCATGAACTCACAACAATCCTCCTGCCTCAGCCTACTGAGTGCTAGGATTACAGGCGTGCACCACTATGCCTAGCTATTTGTTCTCTTACTACTTTTAGGGCTTTATACAAGCTTTAGATTTGGTGTTTAAAACATATTTAGGTGTTAGGTTTTTTTTTTGGATCTTCAGTATACTAAATTTGACTAGCAACTACTTGAAATGTCAGACAAGACAAATTATAACTTCAGTATTTATTGGAAGAAATACTGTAGAGCTTAATTTCACTGCAGAAATTAAAAATTTGAGTCCTCTTATATTGTCAGTAGAGTCTAATTTTTGTTGAAGCTTTTTAAACTTTGGAATAAATGAAAAAGACTCATGTTTAAAATCTTGGGCATGTTACACATTTTAAAAGTATTTTTTTTGTTTTGTTTTATTGCTGCAGATTTCCACCAAGAAAAATGGATCTATGTTCACAAGGGAAGTACTAAAGAGGTAAGCACTAATAAACCATCACATTTAGCCTGTAGCACTCTGAAAGGGTGGGCAACAAACTGGGAAGCAGTGTTGCTTCCTGGCCTGGCTGTCTTCTGGGATGTGGGTGGCAGTAATTAGTAGCCTGTGCCTAGCCAGCCATCAGAGACTGTGGCTACAGAAAAAGTGAAGACAAAATTGTTTGGTGGACCCCCAGTCTTTAGTGAGATAATTTACGTGGAAGTGTTTTCCTGGATTAATATGCCCATCTCAACTGTATTATTATAAGGCCTGGACTTTCCCACAAGACAGTGCCTCCCTGTGTTCTAAGATCCATTCATACTTCAGCTTGGTCCAGGTGTAGTCCTGAGAGGACCAATCACTAAATCTAGCAGCTTTCTGTGTCTGCCCAAGCTGGGAATATAGCTCAGTGGCATAAGTGCTTGCCAGGCAAGCTTGTGGCCATGAGTTTGATTCCCAGTACCAAAAAAAAAAAGCTGTCTGTGTCTGCCCAGTATAAAGCAGGAAGACATTCTAACTGCATTTGTGTAGTACTTGATAAAACCTTATTGTGTGCATTTTCTTGCAGCACAGGCATTCAGATAACTAGGACGCTAGGCAGTAGGATAGAATAGTAGAGTTTCTGTGGCCATCCGAGACCAGGTTTAGAGAATATCTACTTCCCCCTGTGATCGGATGCCCAGAGGGGGTCAGTGATAAGTCTGAAACCACTAAGAGGCCAGACCAGAGCCAGGACTGTTGAGCTACACTCCCGATTCTTTGTGCAGTCATAGATAAAAGATCAAAGCTTATTTTGCTTCTTCATGAAGCCTTTTAAAAAACACCACTTGTGACGACCATAGTGAAAGAAGCACTGTCAATGCAAGTCAGGTGGTGACATGGTTGCCACAGGAGGGCCACATCCTCTTCCGAAAATACATTGCCACCCCAAGCCATCATGACCTCACACATCACGTGATATATTTTCACACAGTAGCCCATGCAGAGAGTATGCACCCAAATGGTACAGGTCAGAAAAAGGGACGTTTTATGGGTTTGACCCAGGTCAAAGTAGCTGCAGGCTTTGAAGCCAGTGCCCAGATCACCTAACACAGGCATCCAGCATGTTCAGCAGTCTGGTTGGGCCATCCTAGAGAATGACTGCTGCATGGCAGGAATCACATGCCTGCTTCTGTTTCCCACCCAGCGCCATGGTTATTGCACACTGGGGGAAGCTTTCAACAGACTGGACTTCTCCACTGCCATTCTGGATTCCAGAAGATTCAACTATGTAGTTCGGGTAAGTCCCAAGGGCTCAAGGCTCATCCAAATGCATGTGTTGAATTCTGTTCAGGTTGTCTTCAAGTAGCTCCCAAAAAACCTTTTGGGATGCTAAGAGTTTTGAGGGAAGCAGAAACAGGCTCTCCAGCCTCTTTCCTGGCCTCCTTCAAGGTGTTAAGTGGGTCCTATGAGGATGTCTCTACAAGTGACCATGATAGACAGGGGCCTCCACATCCCACAGTGCCGCCACTTCAGCTTATTCTGGACAAATGGGACATTATGGGCAGAAACATTAGCAAGAGAGGAGTCAGCAGGAAGCAAGCCAGCCCTCACACACGCTGGCTCATTTTGAAACCTTTTCTCTCTCTCTTTCTCTCTCTCTCTCTCTCTCTCTCTCT
>PVLD010027566.1:0-20577 GCA_004027595.1 Dinomys branickii | reverse complement strand
ATTCCCTACTATCTTATCTATAATTTGGTATTTCCTTTAATGTTTTTGTGTTAACTAATGTGAAGATAACTATGTAATACAACATCCAGTTCTAATTCCCTACTATATTCTGTATAACTTTGTATTTTCTGTATTGTTTATGGCTTTTCTGATTCATATGTCTCCATTCTTTTGTCTTTAAAATAAAATTTAAAAAAAAAGAAAAAAAAAAAAAGAAATTCAGAGAAGATTTGATACCAACACTCCTCAAACTCTTCAATGCAATTGAAAAAGAAGCAATTCTCCCTAATTCATTTTTAGGGGCAAGTATTAAACTGATACCAAAACCAGAGAAAGACCCAAACAAGAAAGAGAATTACAGACCAATCTCCCTAATGAATATAGATGTAAAGATACTCAATAAAATACTAGCAAATAGAATGCAGCAAATCCTTAAGAAAATCATACACCACAACCAAGTTGGATTCATTCTAGCAGTGCAGGGAGGGTTCAATATTCACAAATCAATTAATGCTATACACCATATCAATAGAGCCAAAGACAAAAACCATATGATCATCTCGAGATGCACAAAAAGCTTTCCACAAAGTCCAACACGCATTCATGATAAAAACTCTACAGAAAACAGGAACAGATGGTCTTTATCTCAACCTGGCCAAAGCCATCTATGACAAATGAACAGCCAACATCATGCTAAATGGACAAAAACTAGAAGCTTTTACTTTAAAATCAGGAACAAGACAAGGATGTACACTGTTACCACTTCTCTTAAACATAGTTCTGGACGCATTAGCCAGAGCAAAGAGACAAGAGACAGACATAGAAAGAATAAGGATAGGAAAGGAAGAAGTAAAACTACCACTATTTGCAGATGACATGATACTCTACATGTATCATGACCCCAAAAACTCCACAAGAAAACTTCTGGAAGTAATGGACAAATTCAGCAGTGTAGCTAGAACAAAGTCAACAGCCAAAAATCAACAGCATTCCTATAAACAAACAACAAACAGGCTGAGAGAGAAATTAAGGAATAGCAAGAACAACAGCATCCAAGAAATAGAAATATTTAGGAATCAATCTAACAAAAGTTGTAAAAGATCTATTCAGTGAAAACTACAGTATTCTGAAAAAAAAAAAAAGATCGAAGAGGATTTCAATAAATGGAAAAACATTCCCTGCTCCTGCATAGGAAGAACCAACATTGTGAAAATGGCCATGCTACCAAAATTGTTGTACAGATTCAATGCAATTCCCATTAAACTACCACCAGCATACCTCACAGATCTAGAGAAAACATGCCTTAAATTCATGTGGAACCAGAACAGACCCAAACTAGCAAAAGTAATCCTGGGCCACAAGGACAAGTCAGGTGGAATTACAATCCCTGACCTGAAATTACACTACAAAGCTACTGTAATAAAATCAAACTGGTACTGGCTAAAAAACAGACCAGAAGATCAATGGAACAGACCGGAAGACACACACACAACCACAAACACACTCAGCCACCTAATCTTTGATAAAGTGGCCAAACAAACTCACTGGAAGAACCACAGCCTCTTTAATAAATGGTGCTGGAAAAATTGGTTTGCCACCTGCCAAATACTGAAAATAGACCCAAGTCTATCACTATGCACCAAAAACAAGTCAAAATGGATCACAAATCTCACTATTAAAACAGAAACACTGAATCTATGGGAAGAGAAAGGAGGTAAAAACCTTGAAGACATAGGGGTGTGCAGGCAGAGAGTTCATGAACAAAAACTGAACTGCCTGCAAAATACTTCAAAGAATCAACAACTGGGATCTCATCCTACTGAAAAGTTTCTGCACATCTAAAGAAATCACCAGCAGAGTAAAGAGAAAACCCACAGATTTGGAGAAAAATTTAGCTGACTGTCCCTCAGACGTAGGTCTTCTATCTAGAACACATAAAGAATTAAAAAACATCAGCCCCTCCAAATTCAAAGACCCAATACACAAATGGGCAGCTGAGATGAATACACACTTCTCAGAGAAAGAAATACAAATGGCAAACAAATACATGGAAAAATGTTCAACATCATTAGTTATTTGAGAAATGCAAATTAAAACAACACTGAGATTTCACCTCCCCCCACTTAAGAATGGCTAACATTAAGAAATCAACCAATAAGAAATGCTGGCGAGGCTGTAGAGAAATAAGAACTCTCCTCCAGTGCTGGTGGGAATGCAGATTGGTGAAACCACTATGAAAGTCAGTTGTGAGATTCCTCAGCAAAGTAGGTCTGGAGGTCCCATTTAAGCCAGCTATTCCTCTTCTGGGTATTTTCCCAGAAGATCTGAAAACATCGGATCACAGTGATACATGTGCACCCATGTTCATAGCAGCACAATTTGTAATTGCTAAATTGTGGAAGCAACCCAAATGTCCATCCACTGAGGATTGGATAAAAAAACTGTGGTACTTTTATATAATGGAGTACTACTCAGGTATAAAGAAAGATAAAATTGAGGCTTTTATAGGTAAATGGTGACAACTAGAGAGCATACTCATAAGTGAAATAAATCAGACCTGCATGTATAAGCAATGTATTGTCTCACTAGTGTAAGAACCTGAAAGAGTGAATAAAAACTAGGAGGTATGAGAAACAGTGTGAAACGAAAGGAAAATTATCAAAAGTAATGGGTAACTAGGGTATGGGAAAGGAGAAAGGAAAGAAGGGGAAATCATGTATGTATGTATACACAGGTTAGCTAATAGTCATACTACTGTCTTCTACTGCTTTACTGAAAGGAACAACCGTTCCTTCTTTGGGCAATGATTACTTGTTTGATCATTATTGCATGTCTCTATTTTCCTGCGAAACCACTTTGAAGATATCAATACATAATACAACAACCAGTGTTAATTTCCTACCATTTCATGTGTAACTCTGTAGATAGTATTGTTCTTAGGCTATTTTCTAAATGGATGTGCTTTTTAATATATTTTCTTCCTTTATTTTTAAGATATAAAATAGAAAAATTCCACTTACAATAGATCAAAAAGAATAAAAGATTTAAGAACAGACTTCATCAGAGTAAACAAACCGCTGAGAAAGTAGGTAAACTCTTTTATAGGTGGGGATGGAGTGAATGGGAAACCACAGCATAAAGATGAGACTATGTTGAGAGCTACCACGCAACTCTTTGAATGAAGTAGAGCAACAATACATTGTGAAATCTCCACATTATAATATATGAATTATATCTCACAGTAGAAAATATGTACATTATCTCAGTATCTACCTTTACTAAGATGTAAATCACATAATCATAAAATACATGAAAAGGCATTTTTTTAGACATGAAAACAGACCTACCACTGACTGCTGCAACAGTCCACTGGCATGGGGAAGACTTGCGTAGATAAGAGAACACAGAAAGCTCCCCCACACACTGGAGAAGACAGATCATGTCCTAAACGTGCTGCATAAGGAGGGAGGGATCAATAATGACTCTGCACTATGCATTTGTTTGCTCTATTTGTGCCAGAAGTTTTGCAAAGATGATCTTTCATATAGCTCACAATTGCAATAGAAGCTCACCTCGCTAGGGGAAGGCAGGCCAGCAAAGGAAAGGGAGGGCTATAGACCAGACACACACACACACACAAAAGAGCAGGAAAAGGCAAAGCCTAGGTGTAGTGGCAGACAAATGGACTTGTGAGGCCTAACAGTTGAGGCGGCTTCGCAGGTAATGGGGATCCATTATAGGGTTTTCACTGAGCAAGCAATAATTCTTAGGCTTCAGAGAGGTAACCACAATAACAATGTGAGGAAGCAAGTGGGAAGGAGAATGATTGGAGGCCAAGAGACCTATGAAAAAGGTGAGAAGAGGCCTCTTCAAGCCACGGCCAGGACTCCTGCTCTAAAATGGTGTAGGACAGGCAGTGATGAAAGAAATCATCACCTAAGAAACAAGACTATGGAGCTGGGACAGCAGACACAGCAAACGGTGTTCTGTGACCACCTAAAGGGCCGCAGGTCTAGTTAGGAGCATCTCTGGCACAGGAGAGTTCTCATATTTCTTATATGCTGCTGAAAAAGATCAAATTTTGCATTTGCCTCTATGAGAAACAGGCACTGGGAGATTTCTGCACCTGAATCACTTTTCGTTGTACTACTGACTGTCTGTTCAGTGATAAAGCAAAGTGTAAGTAACAGTGGCCAAGTCTGCATAGTCATTCTTGTCAAACCTCGAAGTAGGCTGTGCTAATGGTGACGTTTCAGATAAGCTGAAAACATCTGAAATTACCTTTCATGTTCTGGTATTTCCTCTTTTTGGTCCACTCAGATCCTAACTTTTCCAGGTATTTTGTGCAAATTTACTTTTGATTTGCATTCGTTCAAACATGCAGAATGCAGTACACATGACTAGCCGTCCTTGCAATCCCTCTGCATCTAACATACTGTTGGCACATCTAACTCAACTGAAATCCAGCACAGCTATGCTCACCAGGGCTGTGGCAGTATGACTCCAGGACCCTCTAACCTTTCAGCTGAGTTTCATAAGGTTCTGCAGGCCACAGCTGCCTTATAGTATTTAGCAGACACACACATGTCCCCATCTCCATCACTTTGACCATTGCTTTGTTTCTGACTGGAACAAACAAGAAATGTAACTTCATACTGCTGATCACCTACTATGCGCTAGACGTTTAGTGGGCACAGTAACAATCTCATCAAATCTTCACACAACCTTATAACGTTGGTATTATTTTTCCTATTTTACTCACGAGATAGCTGAAATGCAGAGAAATTTTCCCAGGAACCCTCACGATCCACTGCCTCTTAAACACTTGAAATCCCTCTCTCATCTTCCAAGCCCTCCAAGAGCTCTATACTCTCGCCAGACCTTTAAAGTTAACATCTCCAGGTCTTCTTCACTATACTTCCAAGTGCCTCTTAAAAATCTTGACGTACAGTACTCGTTTTTCACTTTTGCTTAATGGATTACAGGTGTTCAATAAATGCATGCCACAAGTAAATGCCTGGTCCTCTGACCTAACCTGAGCAATTCGCTGTTGCACTCTTCGCGACCCCTTCAGGTCTTCCCTATACTGCGAGCGAAAGGAACCAAGCTTGTAGGTGTTCGCTCCGCTGCTCACCCTGGGTCACGGCCTCATATTCCGCATCGTCCTGCCCTGGCACCTGCCTGCCCCGACCCACGCCGCCCAAGGGCAAAATCAACCTCATCCACACTATCTGCTCCAGACCTCAGTAAGACAAAAAGTGCTCAGAATCATTTAACTCAAGTAAAACAAAACTAACTTTCTAAAATAAAATAGACAGGGGGAATAACTGCCTCGGAGGCCAGGCTCTCAGCAGGAAAGGGCATCCATCCTGCAGCGTCCGCAATACCACAGCCCGGCCCGCGCCGCCCGACGCGACCTTGGAGCGTGGCTCCGGGCAGGTGCGCGCGGCCTCGGATGCAACCCCGGATTGCAGCCCCAGACCGCCGCGCCAGCCGCTCACCGCGGTTCTCCTCTTCCAGCTGCCGCACCCGTAGCTCATCCTCGCTCTTCACTTCAGAACTGTAGCCCCTCCGTGGGGCGGGACCCCCGACCGCGGGCGCCCAGGCCCGGGCCCACACTGCCGGTTCCACCCGCCGGCCGGCCCACGAGCAGGACAGCCTCCAACCGGGGCCAAGGCGCGCGCAGCCTGCCGCCACCCAGCGAGCACGGCCGGCCTGCACAGTACCCAGAGCGCTGGGGACAGCAGCTACCGCCATGTTATCTGTTTACGGCGTGGGCCCGACTACCGTCCGCCCCCGCCCCCGCCCGACGCCAACGCGCACGCGCACGTGCCCCTCCCGGCGTCTGGCGCGCCTCCTGGCCCCGCCCCCTCCGCCACGCCACACCCAGGCCGCGTACTCCGAGTTTGTCCCGAGGGCTATCAGCGCAGAAAGGAGAAAGTGGTTTACCAAACCGTGCAGTAGGGGAGTGCAACGTGTTCGAACCTCCTACAATCGCCAGGATACACTCTTTGGGCTAAGCCTTAGGGTCATTTTGTTAAGCAAGCCGCGAAAATGACCTAACGCGTTCTGCTTAGGTTCGGTTGCAAAGTGTGGCCGCCTAGTGTGGTGCACTGCTTGATGATGAGTCCCATTTCCCTTAAATCTTCCTGATAGACCTCAGATACGTGCTCTTCCGGGCGCTCAGGAGCGGGGTGTGGGACAGTAGTGGAGGACAGAGGCCCTGCGGCCTGCAAATGGGCCTTCCTGGAGAAACCGTGCAGAGCAGGGTCAGCGTTGCAGCAATTGGCGTCCGACCTCTAAACCAACTTAGAGAAATTCCCACTAGTTGTCAGTTATCAGATCTCCACCAAGAAGGCACACTGCGGGAAACGCGCTGCCTTGTGCATATTCCTATTGCCATACACGTTCTGCCGTTGTTGCATGGTGTCCGAGCATCCTAAACTTTACACCTGCTCACGTTTTAGCAAAGGAGAAAGTAAGAGCCAAGTGAATGCTCTGCTGCTTCTGTTGTAGGAATGAGGTTGAGAGCAGCTTTTGTTGCGTCTTTTGTCAAGTGCCACAGGAGAAATTCTTGAAGATTAGGCCAAGGAAAAATTGCTTCTTTGCTATCTCTGCTCTCTTCTGATCATTTTCACTGCGACTGCTAGGCATTGAGATTTTTACTGTTATGGTTTCTTTCTAATTTGTTTTTGAGGTCTCTCAAAAAGGAGGGGAAGTCTGGAGGTAACTGAAAAGTCAACCAGCGGATGGGGGAGAGAAAGAACTGAGAAGAGGACCAGTGAGGCTAACGTCTTTATTGGGGTTCAGGGCATTACCAGAAAGTTTCCCACGGGAAGTTTTAATTAGTGGGTTGAGAGCTAGCAGGCAGGTTTCATGGAGTCACCTCATGAATGCCTGCTGGTCACTGTGGCATATTGTGTGGGTCCATGGAAAGAATGCAATAGAGTATATGTGTCACCAGAAGGCAGTTTTATAAGACTGTTATGACTTGTACCTAGACCTCCCTCAAAAGCCTCATGTGCTCATAGGTGGAGCTTTTCAGAGATGGCTGAATCTAGGGAGTGAATATGGATTAAGGATGTGTGGTACCGCATTAGTCCACTGATTGGTTTAGCATGGTTTTGGGTGTGGACAATGAGGAGCCCTGCCTTAGATGTGGGTGGCACCAACCAGTAGGCCTGTAGCTTAGATGAGATAAAAAGGAAAGGAAGGCTCACTGCCTTTGCCTACCCTGCCATAGACTGTTTCTCCTCTACCATACTGCTCTTTGTTAGAGCCAGCTGACTATGGACCAGAACCTCTACAAACTGTGAGCCAAATAAACCTTTCCTCCTACAATGTCAGGTATTTTGTCCCAGCAGAGAGAAAGTAGCTAAGACAAAGATACAATTATGCACTGGGAGGAAGTAGAGAACTAGAAATTGTTTCAAGAGTGACTCAGCCCTACTTCTGCCCTAAGAAAGTTGAGTTGAACATATGCCAGATGGATGCCAAGGCAACATAAAATTATAAGAATTTACTATACTAGGAAACTAAGAAATGAAAAAAATATTTTGACACAGGGTCTTATTACATTGCCTATGGTGGTTTCCAACTCCATCTCTCTCGCCTCCGTCTCCCAAGTAGCTGCAATTACAGGCATGCATTGTCACACCCAATGGAGACACAAATTTTCATTTACAGCTCAACCACTGCAGTTATTGTAGCTATTTTGTTACAGTACTGTCCACTTATGTTGGTCGCTAATTGTTTTTGATACTGTCATATTGGCTCAACAATAGGTTGGGATCTTAAAGAAAGGCATAATAGGGCGCACTTGACATAGCTATTTAAAATAAAGTAGCATTCTGCTGGGCGTGGTGTTACATGCATAATCCAAGCACTGAGGGACGCAGACCAAGGGGGATCACAAGTTTAAGTGCCACCTGGCCAACTCAGTGAGACCCTGCCCAAAAATAAAAAAATACAAAATACTGGGAATATAGCTCAGTGCAGAAGCCCTGGATTCACCCCAGCAACACAAAAAATAAAATAAGCTCATAAAATGCTGCCATTGATCGGGTAAACTACAGAAAAGTAATCATAAATTACTTGGGTTAGAGAAGAAAAAAGAACAATGACAGCCTAGAACCTGATGGAAAAATCAACATAAAGATGTTATCCTAACATTTGTGACTTTATCCTTCTTTGGAGCAGTCATGTCAATATTCCAGGTCTGTTACTATCTTAGTTACTTTTGTTGTTGCTGAGACAAAATACCTGACACCCAAAGTCGAAGGAGGAAAGATTTATTTTGGTTCACAGTTTGTAAAGATTTCAGTTCATAGTTGGCTGGCTCCAAGACAATGTGGCATTTGTAAAGATTTCAGTTCATAGTTGGCTGCCTCCAAGACAATGTGGCATTACAGAGGGGCACTGCAGAGGAGAAGTAGTCCACAGCAAAACAGGCAGGAAACTACTAGAAGCAGCAGTAAGCCTGCCTGTCCTCTGTCCCTCTACATTCCATTTAGGCTACAGGTCTGTTGATTGGTGCCACCCACACCCAAGGTGGGCTTTACATTATCCACATTCAGGACTATGCTAAACCAATCAGTGGGCTAGTTCAGTAACACTGCCATAAGCCCTGGATTCAGCCAGCTCCTCTGGATGAAGCTTTGGAGGAACATCTCGCTATAGTACAATCCATAACAATAGTAAAACACAATTTTCATTTTTTATGTACTGGAAATTGAACCTCGGGCCTTACACATATTAAGCACACACTCTACCACTGAAGTACATCCCAGCCCCCAAAGTTGGTCCTTAAAAATTAATATAAGTTACAGATAACACCACGACTATTACAACCTGTTAAAACAGACAATAAATTGAGAATTGTCAAATATCAGGGATTTTTTTGTTATGTTTTGAAACAGGGTCCTGCTATGCAGTTTAGGCTGGACTTGAGCTCACATTGTAGCCCAGGCTTGTCTCAAACTTGCAACAAACCTCCTGCCTCAGCCTTCCAAGTGCTTGGATTACAGGCATGTGCCACTACGCTTGCCCAGGGATTTTAAAAATTGCAAATCAAATAGACATGCTTTAGACCAGATATATAATTGCATCACTTTGAGACACTGAAGAGTGCTCCAACTTCCCCATCTAAAGAATCATTAGTATATCTATTGTACCTCACAAATTCTTCACCTTCAGTGCCTTCATTTATAAGATGAGGCTAATTATGCCCACTCTATTGGGTTAATGGAATAAGTATGTAGCACAATTGGTACCAGGAAATGAGTACACAGTAGATAACATTAGCTATCCTGTGCCAACTTCCTTTTTAGCCTATTCCAGTTATTTAGACATCATGTTTTATTTCATGTCCAGAAAACTTTGAAGCTGGCATTATCATCCTGATTTTCATACCTGCGATTAACTTACTTACCAAAGCTGGCAGCTAGGAAGCCATGGAACTGGAATTCAAATCCCAGTGTATCTGACCCAAAGTTGTTCTTAATCACTCTTTTGTATAACCTTGCAATAAATGTTAGGCACTCAATAAAATTTAATTTTCTCTAGTTCCTTTCTACTTTCCAGTGAAAGATGAACAGTATGAAACAGGAACAGTATGTATCTAAGAGTTCAAATGGCAAACTGAAAGAGCCAAGGTATTAAGAGAATGACACCCAGTAATCTCCTGATATAAATTTAAATTGTGACCATTTCCTTATAGGATAGGGACCTTTGCCTCCATTCAGCTTTTAGATAACAGACCAGCAACTCCCTTCACCTTTTTCTAGTGTTCATTTCAAGGTAAGAGTAAAGGCATATGTCACATAAAGTATTAGTCATTTTTCTCATGACTGAGACACAACACCCAGTACCCACAAGTTACAGAAGGAGAGCTTTGTTTGGCTCTCAGTCTGTACAGGTTTCAGTCCATACTTGTGTGGCTCTAAGATGGAGCGGTGTGGCAGAGGACCCTGGCCAAGGAAAAACAGTTTCTAGCAGGTCAGGCCAGAAATAGCATCAAGGGAGGAGCCAGGGAAGAAAACATACCTGTCTAGGCAGCAGCTCTGTGACCCACATCTTCCAGCCAGACCTGACCTCCTAACATCAAGCCAGGCATCCCACCCCCATGGTCCAGTCACCTCCTTAAAGTCCTGTCTATAATGGTGTGTAGCTCTAGGAGGACATCTAGATGTAAACCCTAACAGTGTGCAACACAGCAGTGCCAACAGTGAGCTGCTGGGAACAGCTAAGCCTCAGAACATTCATTCTGAATGCATAGTACAGGATGCCTGCCAGAACATGATGTCCCTGTAAGATGGAGCCATTACCAGAGTGCTACCAGTCACAACCAGGGACACAAATAGCTCCACAAACACAAGGGAAGAAGAAAACAGAACTTCGGACATTTTTGAAAATGGAAGCATATTTTGAATATTCTCCCTGAAATAATTAAAGAGAAAGTTGTATATTAATTACTACAAGACTGATGTCTTGATTACTTTTCTCTCCTTGCTGAGACAAAATACTTGACACCCAGAATTAAGGAATGTAAGGTTTATTTAGCTCACAGTCTGTGAAGGTTTCAGTCCATACTCAACTGGCTCCAAGGTAGGGTGGCGCATGGCACAGGGCCAAAGTTCATGGCAGCAGAAGATAGCAAAGGCAGCCAGAGCCAAAAGGGAGAAGCGGCCGCGGCAGCCTCTTCCTCTCCCTCACATATGCAAACTATCTGCCCCAGGGCGGGTGCAGCACTCACACCCATGATCTCAGCATTGTATCGTGGATCAATCATAAACTCTAAAGGCCCGCCCCATGACTGCATGAGGCTTTGGGGGGATCATCCAGACACAAACCACAACAACTGAGTAGCTATGTTAAAGACATGCAGAACAGGATAACTTAAACAAGAAGAAGCTGTTCACAATCCAGGAAGTGTCTCGGGTGTAGGGCTCTGTCCGTGCATCTAAGGTAGCTGCTCCCACCACCACCAACATGGGGAAAATACCTGCGAAAGCGCTCTGGAAGGCTCAGGTGGGAGGATTGAAAGTTGTAGTCCACACTGGACAACCTACTGACTTAGTGTGATCTTATCTCAAAATAAACAGAAATTAAGAAAGGCTAGAGATGGGGAGCAGTGTGACAGTGTTGAGTTCAATTTCCAGTACAGTGAATCCCCAACTTACAAACATTTGAGTTACGAACTTTCACGAATACAAAAGGACCTCTCACTGCAAAAATTGTAGATGCAAACAAATCACAGAAGTAGCTCGAGTGTCTGCTGGGCAATGTCACAGTTGTACTGCTGTGTACTTACTGCACAATGCAACAGTATACAAGAGTACAGTGGTCAGTCAAGGCCCAGGATGTCCGAAAGCAAGAGGAAAAGCAGTGGAGGTTGCTCATTCTTATAGCATGAATCATCCAACCATTGGCCCAATTCTATGTTGTGTCAAAGGTGTATGAGTCACTTTGTCGGACTCACAAACAAATCTGACTTATGAATGTTCTCCTGAAGTGGAACTCTTCTGTAAGTTGAGAACTTACTGTACTACCAAAAACAAAAACAAACAAATAAAAAAACCACAAATGAACAAATAAAAACCACAAGGAAAAAATGAGGTAAGTATGGCAACTTCCCCTTATTCACAGCTTCAGTTTCTGTGGTTGCAGTTACCCATGGCTAATTGCAGCCTGAAAATGTTAAATGGTAAATCAGAGAAATAAATAATTCGTAAGTTTTAAATTCGAACTGTGTTGAGTAGCATGATGAAATCACAGGCCGCTCCCCCAGGCCCACATGTCCACACTCACGGCACTACCCACCTCTTAGCCATCTCCACTGCTTGGTACCCCAGGGTTTGTGTTCACATCACCCTTATTTCATTTAATAATGCTCTCAGTGCAAAAGCACTGATGCTAACAATGTGAATATGCCAGAAAGAGAACCTCAAGTGCTTCCAGTGAGTGTCACTTCATGTCATTACAAGAGGGAGAGTATATAATATTTTTTGAGGAAGGGAGAGACCACATTCATATAACTTTTCTTTCAGAATATTATTATCATTGTCCTACTTTATTATGAGTTATTGTTAATCTCTTACTCACCTAATTTATGAATTAAGCTTTACCATAGGTTTGTGCCTATCAGAAAAAAAATAGTTTACCTATTTTTGAGTTATCCACTGGAATCACAGAGTATGTCCTCTTTGGATAAAGAAAGGCTACCACAGGTTCTGTCAATTGGAAAATAAATCCTCGAAATGTCATACATCCCTTCTGCTCATGTTCCCAGTAGCACTAGGGGGGCCTCAAAATCTAACCTTTCCCTGGGCCACACACACAGCTACAACTCAATTATTTTGTGCAAAGGAGATTACAGGCATTTGGGTACATAGTGACATAGAATTTTTGAATTTTCTCCTTCTAAGCCAAGATGTATATGCATCCTAAAATAAAACTTCACAGTTCTAAAATATGAGAGGTTTCACTAGAAAAGCAAGAAGTAAACACAAACTGAAGATTATCTTTTCACATGAGTGAGCCGGAAGTTAGTGATAAGGTTTCAGAATGCAAGGGTGATGTGAAAGGTAAGAGTATGAAGTTCTGTGCACGGAAGAAATATGAGTGTGCTAAATCTGTGAACGTCTATGGGGCATTTATAATGTAGGTGTACCATGATGTGAGAAATGATTTCAAAGCTATGGCCACATAGATAAGGGTCTAAAGGTGCTAGAAAAAATACATATTATTGTGTTCAAGGTGACATTTGTTCTCTTACTTTTGATAAAACTTTTTAAGTATTAAATAGACACTGTACACATTTGTAACTTAGTTTAAGGCACAAAGGAAGCACACAGTGCATTTCAAGAACACACATTTACAGGTGACTTACCCCCAGAATGAGAGTTAAAACAGCAGCCTCCTGAAATTCTTTGGGTATCTTTTTAATGCTTTTGTTAATTATTTTCTTTTTCAAGTCTTCTCTAAGTCCCTAATATTAGGGTCTATTTTTACAACTCAACCGGGATGACTGTTACCCACCACACTTCTGATGCAAATGAGTAATGTACACATGCTTACACACACACACACACACACACACACACACACACACACACACACTTATATCAATTTCACAGTACAAGCTGGGTTACCCACAGTCCAATTCAACCCTTACTCTCTCAAATTGGAATTACCATCAGATCCCATAAGGCAAGTAGATCAATCCCAGAGGACTGCCCCATTTCAGTTGCCAGGCACAAGTCACCAGTCTGTTGTACTTCTGACTATCCCGCTATACATGATGGGCTCCTATGTCTACCTTGTTGGGTTCAATAACTATAACTGGCACACAGAACTAAGGAAAACATATTACCTGACACTTAGAGAGTTGTTATAAAGGATAGTGCTGTATGAGGGATACAGATGAAGAACCAGATAAAGAGACACCAAAGGTGAAGTCTGGTAGGTTCCCAAGCATCTGCCTGTGGAGATAGAATGCAAGTGGAAATGTTAGCTAACCTGGAAAACTCTCCCAGTGCCACAATTAAGGGTTTTATGGCAGTTCCATTACATAGGCATGGTTGATCACATCACGCATTGGTTGCTTTGACATTGGCAACAGAGCTCCATCTCCAGCCCCTCAAGGCACAAGAAAATGGGGGGTACACCACCCCTCCACCCCTGTGGTTAGTTCCTCTAACAGTGAGCTCCCTTCTTCCAAGGGAGCACCTGCTAGGCACAAACTCAAGTATGTTTAAAAGACCTGTAGATAACAAAAGATACTCCTCTCACCCTTCACAGAAAATTCCAAAAATTTTAGCAGCCTATGCCAACACTCAGGGAAGAATAATATATACATATATCTCAGTATCCCACAGTATCACAGGGCCCAATAACGGACTTTTTCTCCAGTACTCCTTTTCCCACATCATCTACTTCTCACCTTCCTCTGCTTAAGATGGTTCACACAATAGGTTTTTCGAGTTTACCACAGTGTGAAAACCATGCACATGCAGGGAAAAGCAAACTGAAGTGGTCTACAGTTTAGACACACCAGACATAAATTCCTTAACCTTAGCTGTCTCTCAGGAAGGCCTACAGGCCCTTACTACTGAATTTATGGCTTGGAAGTGACTTTTAAAAAAGGACATGGAGAATGAGGCACCAAAATGGTGGAACAGTAAGCAGCAGAGAAAGAGCCTCTCTGAGAGTCACCTTTCAGATGCCAGAATATAGCAAACTGAGGAAGACAAGAAGGAGGGAAGTGAGTCCCCTGAACCCAGACAGGATCTAAAGCATGAATTGAGGGTAATGGAGAAAATGAAGAGAAAAATTTCAGTGAAAAAGTAGGAGGTAGCCAGCAACACCTGCTCTGTGAGATGGAACTCACTGTGTGAGAGGAGAAGTTCAAACCTACCAACTCAGAAGCCTCCATGGAGATACACAGTACTGGAGGGGAGCAATGGGTGTGAAGGACTGCACTAGCTGGTGGTGAGTGATGAGGGCTCAGTTGTCCCTTAAGAAAGAGCAATTGGCTAGGAACTGTCTAGGAGAGGGGCAGGCTGAGCTCAGAACTCAAGATAGCTGTTGTCTCTATCTAGTGGCTCCTGGATGGGCTTAGGCAAACAGAAAGTATGCTGATAGCTACAGGCCAAAAGAATCTGGTCCTCACCAGAAGGTGCAGTCTTTCTGAGATTACCCACTACCCTGCCAAAAATCTACTACTGGCTTGCTGGGATAAATCAACAGAGATCTGGACCTTATTTCCACATGTTTTCTACCACTGACAGCAAAGACAAACCTGGAACTGGACTTCTTTTTACTTTTTCTCAGTTGTTTTTTGTTGTGGTGATAGTGGATTGTTTTTGTTTTTTGTTTTTCTCTTTCATTGTTTAATCTTGTTTTTATATGAGAGTGAGCATGGTTTCTAGCCCCATTGTGGTTGTAGTTCCATTTTGTTCTTTTTATCTCTTGCATCTCTCTTTCCCTCTACTCTTCTGAACCAGTTTCCCAAAGATAGTACGATACTGCTTTGTCCTCCAGCTTTACTTTGAATATCATACTCTTCTTCCTTTCTCTATTTTCTCCCTAAAGCATTTTAAATTTCATGCCTGAGTGTAAAATTGACACAAATCTAGTTCACATGGTTAAAGGTGGCGAATTAATGGTTAGCTCAGTTTGTCATTTTCTAGACCATGTTTAATGCTTTTGTTATTGCTGATGGCACACTTTAGCCAAAAGTGACATAATTGTTCTAAACAGCTATTCTTTCTGGTATTCCAAGACTAAGATTGACTAAGGGTCATAGAAAATACCGTGGCACAGTACCAAAGGACCATGGGCTGAGTAGAGCAGGAGGCAACTGTGTGTAGCCAACAAATTGAAAAGGTAGATTACTTGCAACAGACTCAAAATGCCAAAAGCAACTACATCTGGATGATACTTCAGAGAAGTAATCATTTCCAAGCATTCTAAATACTAGCAATAAAGCAACATAAGGTAGGCGATTTCCAAGCATCGCCTCAGGAATTAAACAAAAAAAAAGAGAAAAGGAAAAGACATTTAAACAAGGTGGAACCCCAGACATGCAGTTCATGAAAACCAAAGCCAGGGGGCAATGAGATGGACAACCTGAAAGTCACCAAACTGGCCTATCTGAAGTGGTAATAACAAAGCAATAGAATGAAGCTCTAGAAAAAAAATCAAATCACAAATAATATCTCAGATAACTGCAGAGATGGTGACCACAATGAGATCCAGGCTTAGTGACTCTAGAGCGGATAGAGAAAAAATAGAGGAGCATAAGAAAATTATGGGAACCATGAATGCTGAGCACAGGAAAGACATGGAATCCCTAAGGGAGATCAAAGCACATATCCAGGAGAATAAAAATTCCACTGAAAGTATCTGCAGCAGAATAAGCCAATGTGAAGATAGCATCTGAGATATAGAAGACAGGCTTCCAGTTAACAATTATGGAATGGAAGATTTCTTAAACATAGAAAGGGACCATGAGAAGTAAACCCAGCTATTTGTAGATGAGGCAAAGAAGAATAACTTAAGATTGATTGGAGTCAATGAAAAAGCAGGAGATAGCACAAATGATATAAAAAACTGTTCACAGATATCATGGCAGAAAACTTTCCTGGTAGAGAAAAAGAATTTGACCTATAGTAACTTGTGGCATACAGAACTCCAACTAGCCATGATCAGAAAAAATCTATGGCCAGGTGTATCACGGTCAAGATTCCACACATTCAACACAAGAATACAATCTTAAAAGCTGTTAGGGAAAAGAAATAAATCACCCATAAAGGAAAGCCCATCAGAATCAGACTTCTGAGCACAAACCTGTAAGTCAGGAGGAGCTATGAATGAAGTATTTCAAGCTCAAAAGGAAAAGAACCTTCATCCCAGATTGATGTACCCTAAAAAGCTATCTTTCAAAATGGATGGAGAAATAGGGTACTTCCATGACAAGGAACATCTTGAGGAAATTTATGAAATCAAACCAGTAACAAAGGCTGGAGGGGCTATAGAGAAAAAGAACACTTCTCCACTGTTCGTGGGAGTGTAGATTGGTGCAACCCCTGTGGAAATCAGAGTAGTTTCCTCAGATATCTCACATTGGAGGTCCTATTTGACCCAGCCATTCCTCTTCTGGGTATCTTCCCAGAAGAATTAGAAATGTTGTACCACATTTGTGTACTCATATTTGTAGCAGCACAATTTGTAGTAGCTAGATCTTGGAAACAACCAAAATGCTCATCAACCAAGGAATGGATAAAAAAGATGTGGTTTTTTTACACAATGGAATACTACTCAGCCATAAAGAAGGAAAACCTGGAGGCTTTTATAGGTAAATGGATGCAAATTGAGACCATACTCATAAGTGAAATAACCCATACCCACATGTATAAATATCATATTGTTTCCCAAGCGTGAGAAGTCCAAAGAGTTCAAAGAAGTTCAAAGAGTTCAAAGAAATTCAAAGAGTAAATAAGATCCAAAATATTCAATAGATATTATAAAATGGGAAAAGACTTCAAGAGGAAAGAGCAACTGGAAAGCTGGAATGCTGGAATGGCAGAATGGAAAAGCAATATATACATATATCACTAATTTCCCTTAATTCTTAGGAAAGAGGGGCTGGGGATATACCTCAGTAGAATAAGTGCTTGCCTAGCAAGCGCAGGGTCCTGAGTTCGATCCCCAGTACCGCAAAAAAAAAAAAATTCTTAGGAAAGAAATATTTGTGCTAGTATTATTTGGACTGTTAAATGCAGATATGCTGTACTCTGAGTAACTAATTTAATGATAACATACACAGTATATTAACTATTATTACCCTTCTATTACCTTGTTTTGAAATTTTGAGTTTTGTTTCAATTTTTAAAACAATGGACAGGGTCAGAAGAAATGCAGTCAATACGGTCATAGGCTCTAAAGCTTCATGCAGGATGCTGACACATCCCCTGGAAAAACATGAGCCCCTTATTGATACCCAACCAGCTAGCAGCTTTGTCTCCTCTGACTTCTCATAAATCCCCTGCCAGGGAGGCAGATGAGATCTTTTACCTCTTTGTCAGTTGGCCACATGATAGAGCTTCTTCTTGTAAAAGTCCAGTGCCATGGTAGTGACTTTTGTGGGCATCAGACAGTGAACCCTCGCTCAGTAACAGAGCCATATGTAGGATTTTGAATTGGGATCTTTCCTGGGTTAGCAACATGCAGTACTGTCTTCTTTCACGATGCTGTGCAGCAGCAGCCTTTATGAACCACAATTCCCCATAAGCCACTGGATCATGAGGGTGAACAACTGAGATTCTGTAGTGTTCCATGCTGCTACATAGTGTGTCAGCAGGTTAAGTATAGTAAATGCACTGGACTTATGATATTTTCAATTTATGAGGAGTATTTTAGGACTTGACACATTGTAGCCAGGAGTATCTTAAGTACAGGGGCAATAACATAATAGTCTCCCCTTCTTTAAGCAGATCTAGGGTAGGAATTGTTCATAAAATTCTAAGATTCAACCAGGCATGAGATGCCTTTGATGCCAGAACTTTGGGAGGCTGAAGCAGGAGGATCACAAGTTCAAGCCTAGTCTGAGCATCTTAGTGACTAAGATCTTGTCTCAAAATAAAAAATAAATAAGGGCTGGGGGTACAGTTTAGTGTAAAGGCCCTGGGCTCAACTCAAGTAATGAAAAAAAAAATCTAAGGTTTGGAAGCCAAGCCCTATTGATTTTTACCCATTTGGGGTTACACAGTACATGGTGTCTCCTTCTCACATCTCTTAAACAGGCAAATAGCATTTCATATGGCATGGAGGATAAGTAGCTTTACCTCTCTGCTGTTATGGTCTTGGGTTGTGTTTCTTGTTGCTAAGCACTCTCTTGTGGGTGGGAATTGTATTCTATCCTCTCTGTCCACTAACCTTATATGAAGTAAAGGGGACTGAGAAGGACATATCAATCGGCTCAGGCTGCTGTAACCAGCACCACAAATTAGGTGCCTTGATAAACAGAGTTCACTGTGCATGGTAGTACACACTTGCAATCTCAGCAGTTAGAAGCTGAGGCAGGAGCATCATTGTGAGTTCAAGGACAGCCTGAGCTATGCAGTGAGTTTAAAGCCAGCCTAGACTACTTAGCAAAATCCTGTCTCAAAAAAAAGGCTTTATTTCCTCACAGTTCTAGTGGCTGGAAATCCAAGGTGACAGTCTGGGAGGATGGATTTCTCCTGAGGCTTGCAGAGGCCACCTTCACACTGTGTTTTCCAAGACTTGTGTGTGCACCTCCCTGGCATCCTTGGTGTCACCTCCTCTTCTTAGGAGGGCTCTATTCTGATCAAAGGCACCGCCTTCATAACCTCAGTGCAACTTAATTACTTCACATCCAAATATAGCTGCATTGGGGTTTAGGGTTTCAGTGTCTGAGTTTGGGAGAGCTATGGCTCAGTTCACGACAGGAATTCTGTGCCCTCAGCTCCCTGTAACTACACCCTGTGCTCCACCAGTCCAGATTGGTAGCTGTGGAGACAGTGCCCATGGCACACATTCCTTTTGTGCTCCCATGCCTCACACACAAAATGTACATGAAAAGCAAAAGTCACAGCACTGCAGAACTTTGATCCCTTATCAAATCCACACTGGCCTCCTCCCTCCTGGTTCCTGTTCCCATCCAGGCATAGTCATCCTCATCGTCTCCATTGCAGTGAGATGTGCTGTCCTAGTAATGAAGGCACTGATAGCAGGATGCTTCCTTTGGCTTAAAGAATAGTCCTCGACTAATCCACCATCATTAGTGCTTTCAGCAGCTGCACAGAAAAAGCAACAGATGACAGTGCAGTTGGTCTTTCTCTTTGATTTGTGACTGTCCACAAATCAAAATTCCATCCTCTCTAAAAGCAGCAAGAGATTCTACTTTGAGACTTTATAGCATTGTTCTTTTTTCCTGTTGTATCTATCAGTTGCATACTTAACTGTCAGAGTAAAGTAGGTTTCTGTGTATACTATGGGACAGAGAAACACTGAGCATTGGTATTGAGGTTTACGAGGACAGGAAATGCCCAGCACAGTGCTGGGCTACTGAAGCACTCCCCACACTCTCTCAAGGGCAGGGGATTAACCCTTCTCCTGTGTTAGGGCCGAAGCTTCAGTCTGTTAGAAACTGATTTTTCCACTGTCCAAAGCATGCTTGATCACTCTCTACTAATTATTTTCATTTTATTATTAATAACTAAATGCAAACTATGTGTGCACATATGTGTTACTAGAGATTGAACCCAGGCCTTGTACATGTGAGGCAAGCACTCTACCACTGAAGTAGGCCCCCAGGCCTTCGGAGTTTGACTGTGAAATAAGGTCTTGCTAAGTTACAGCTATGCTGTGTTGGCCTTTGAAATTGAAGTCCTTCTGACTCAGTCCTCCCAAGTTTACAGATAAAAGTAATCAAGCTAAACAGAAGTTTGCAGTGGCAAAGTCATACCTGATACATATATTTTATTTTGCTTTTCAGCTGCCGCCCTCAGGAGATTATAATATTTGGAAGAAAATCTCAGTATGGCTTACTGCATACATTTTGAAACCTTTATCTCCAATATAGGGGTGAGAAGAGTTCACCTTACAGGGTTGTCAAGAATAAATAAAGATAATATATAGAAAGATCCATTCCCAGTGCAGTATAGAATGGTGGTTTAATGTAATAGAATATGAAATATAGCAGAGTATGGTCTGGTTTTAGATTTCACATTGCAACTAACCTTTAAGCAAGCACCACCTCTCAAATTTAGTATAATATGAAAAAACAACATCCACAGTGATCTGTAGGGTTCATTAAACTATTCTTATCTTTCCAACCATGTAAGGCCATACTTTTTTTTTTAATTTTTTTTTAAATTTTATTTTAAAGACAAAAGAATGGAGACATATGAACCAGAAAAGCCATAAACAATACAGAAAATACAAAGTTATACAGAATATAGTAGGGAATTAGAACTGGATGTTGTATTACATAGTTATCTTCACATTAGTTAACACAAAAACATTAAAGGAAATACCAAATTATAGATAAGA
>PVLD010027565.1:0-20578 GCA_004027595.1 Dinomys branickii | reverse complement strand
TCAGGACCCTGCGCTTGCTAGGCAAGCGCTTATTCCGCTGAGCTATATCCCCAGCCCTCCACTGGCTTTAAATGGTAGAACAAAACAAACTGATAACCAAATTCATTCGCTACTCCTCCAAAAGAAGAAGTGCCCCTGCCAAACTCCAAATAACTGATAGAACTTCTGGAATATCTCAGTGAAGATTTCCTTTTTGGTGTTCAGATGTGTCCAAAGCAATAGAGTTATGAGTAGGTGGGACCACTCTGAGAAAAAGGAAGGACAGTGGAAAGGAAAGAGAGAGAGAGAGAGAGAGAGAGAGAGAGCACTAATGCTTGACAATTTATGTTGCAAATAACACAATTTAAAACGGAAAGTAATAGAGATTACATCACAGGAGCAAACTTTACCAGAAATTGCTTACCCCAAGGAAGAAGAGCTATAGAGCATATTTAAGAGATAGACTTCCATATATACGAAAGCTGAAACTTCTGTACAGTATCACATGGCAAAAGTCACGATACGGCTAGGATCAGACTCAGAATATCTGGCCTCTTCCCTTTGTCTGTTGTGTCATGCAAACCAGGTTACTATATCTCCCTGTCCTTAGAAGTGGATTTCACAAAATGGGGATAATAATGGTACCTATGTTAAAATATTGAGAAGATAAAGAAGATAGTGTTGAAAAATAAAGGAATAGATGAAGCCTAGGGAAATGATCTCTGATTTGAGTGTGATTTCTAGTATAAAAAGAGGTAGGATGTTAATTCCTAATTGTTCTTGGAATGTCTGGTACTGAAGGTGAATGTATTTGACTGTTTTTTCCATTCAGAACAAAATACAACTCAATAGCTGAGAAACACATGGGAGGGTAGGTTGGGGAAATATTTAATTCTTTGGAGGAAGCTTAGAGATACAAATTCAGAAAAGTAACAGAACTTCATCTCACTAAACAGGTTAGGCTTGGTAAACTCAAGTCCAGCTACAAACTCCAAGGTAGTTAAAATACCTGGCTTATTAATGAATAGGTCATGTGTTCATTCCTTCCTAATTCAGAGATCTTTCGTGATTGGAAAGTAATACTCAATTGTTTTTTATAAGCTGCAGTAGGGGATCATGTACCATCTGAGAAAAAGAAGGCTCACTTTTTGTTTTAACCCCTCCACTAATGTTTGAAACCTGTGAAAAATCCCCATGTTCATAGTCACCCCCATAACCACAGTTTGGCTTAGAATAGTGTCACTTTTTGTGCCAACTTGAACACAGTTGTTCTCAAGTAACAAATTGATTTGATTGAGCAGGTTGCATATGTCATACAAGTAAGCACATTTTGCAACTGATTCTGTGTCACTGAAAGGTGCTAACTTTTTCTAAATGAAGTCTCTACAGTGGATCTCATAACTCAACAACTCTTGCCTTTGGGAAGCCATGTCAGAGAGCTGCACAAACAGATGTAAGTTAAGGGCATGTGTTTAAGTGTGGATAACAATTTTCATCATATCATACAAAATGGTGTTAAATTTAGGAGACATTTTTCAGCTGGCCAGCCTTTCTCTATGAATGACAGTGCAAAGCCACATTCAGAACTGACCTCTTGACCCAAGTAGAGAAACTGGACAATCATCTACTCATATCAGCTGGTCCCTCTGTGCATACACCAACACAAAGTGACCAATTCAGTTTTCCTATGTGTAATCATTCAAAGACTAGAAGAGTTCTGCAGCTGTAGAACTGGTGAGCAACAGAAGTGCACATAACATATCCTTGTGTCCATTTTTCTGGAAAATATATCACACACACACACAAAAAGAGGGATCATTGCCTTTTGGGCAGTATTGCTAGATTCACCAACCTAGATGGGTACAAGAGTCCCAGCGGTTAATCTCCCTAAGCACTCTACATCAATATCCTGTGTTGTTTCATCAGTTTTTCTACTTATCATCCTAGCCAATAGAGGAACACATACTACCTTTTAAACTGTAATCTCTCCTAATAGTTTATGACAAATTCTTTATTGGGAGGCAGGATCAACTGTGCACTGAGAAAGAGTTTAGGTTTAGCAAGGTAGTTAGCCAATAAGAGCAATAGTCTCTGTGCAGACACACTTGATGAAGTGATGACCTTCAACAATCGCTTCTTTTTTTAAAAAAGAAAATAAAAAACAATAAAAAAATAGCAACACAGACAAAAACAAAACAAAGCAAAACAATAAAAATGATACAAGTCTTCAAAATGAAATGATAGAAATGATCAGTTGTTGTTATATTACATATTTCCTTCAGCAAAGTTGTTCAGAGTACTAGATGTAAAAATGCAAGATTGATTAAACAATTAACAAGAATAAAAAGTAATAAAAAAGTTAGAAAAGTTACAGAGCTTCACTAAACAAGATGGTAGGAATTTCCCAATGGATGTTATATTGTTGACTTCAAATTAGTTGTTCAGGTTACCAGATATAAGTGTGCAAAATTGGTCATAAAAGTCAAGCATGAACTGTTCCTTTCAATAGTGCGTTAGACATCAGCAGTACAATTATCCCATATATATATATATATATATATATATATATATTCCCTTCCTTCTTTCTTTTGTTTTCTCTTTTCCCTCATTCCAGTTGTTCCTTCCTTTTCTCATGTTCACATTTTATTTCCTTTTGAAGAACTCCAAAGGATTTTTTAAATGCAAAATGCTTGGCCTCCATGTAAACCATTTGGAAGGTTTCATGTCTTCACTGGATAGCTGGTTTCCATATATCCCACAAAGTAGATTTGGATAATGTGAATCAATAACCTAGAATTTAAGGAGAACTTTTGGTACTTTCTTTGACATGCAGCTTTTCTCTCTCTTTCTTTTTCTTTCTTTCTTTCTTTCTTTCTTTCTTTCTTTCTTTCTTTCTTTCTTTTTCTTTCTTTCTTCCTTTCTTCCTTTCTTTCTCTCTTCTCTCTTCTTTGTCTTTCTTTTCTTTTTTTGTTTTGTTTTAGGTCGACAATCCTAAGATCATTTGCTGCTTCATCACTGGATCTTTCCTCTTTTCAAAGAAGACTTCACTTGACCTTTTTTTCTCATTTTAGCCGTGGTTGGCTTCTGGTCTTACAATAACTTTGACTGAGATAGGTTTGTGGGAAAGAGGCACAGAGAGAAGTGGTAACTATGGTAACAGGCAGATCACGTTATAGGCAGACTAAAGTAAGAGTTGGATTTCCACATGAAGTTTTCTGCCAGAGATAGATTAATTATTACTAGCCACTGAATGCTACTATTTTGGTATGAATTGGTGAGCAATTGATTTATTGGAGTCTCTGTGCAGTCAAACCTCTTTTGTAACGTTAATTTGTATTTGCAGCCATTCTCCAGCATTAACATCACTGCCTCAGCTCCACCTCAGGCCACCAGGCTATAGAATCTCATAAGGAGCATGAAGCATAGATGCCAAGTGTGCCCCATTCACAGTAGGGTCCAGGGTCTCAGGCTGCCACTGACCTGACAAGTGACAAGGGTGAGGCTTCGCTTGCATGCCTGCCAATCACCAACTACAGTGCAATCTAATTCCTAACAGCCCAAAGACATGTATGGGTCTATGCCTTGGGACTTAGGGAGCCCTGTTTAAGAAATCTTACAATAATATTCATTCCAATTCTAGGTAGTGGACTGTATGGTAGCTTTCAAAGATAACAGAATTTTTAGCCAGGATTTGGGGTGCATGGCTATAATCCCAATACCCTGGGTAGTTGATATGTGATATTTTTCAGTGTGAGATCAGGGTAGGCATTGCAGTAGACTAGTGGGACTCTGTATCAAAAACAAATTACTTACTTACTTAATTAGTTAAAAGACGGCAGGGGAATATAGCTTAGTGTGAAGAATTTGCTGTATTCTCCAGTGCTGTAAAGAAAGGAAGAATGATGTGGACTGTTACCACTTGTAAAGGGTTTGCGGCTGTAAATAAAACTAAAGATAATGACATAGGATTATCCTCATCTTTCCATGGTGGTTAGAAATATTATTACATTAAGACAAAGGCAGAGGGATATCACACAGGAGAAAGAAAGAGAGAGAGGCGGGAGGAGAGAGAGAGAGAGAGAGAGAGAGAGAGAGAGAGAGAGAGAGAGAGAGAGAGAGAGAGAGGTGAAGCTGAAGCGGTAGCTCCAGCACAAGTCAGAGAAGGGCAATGGCCACCAGAGCCCAAAGACAGAAGAAAAGAGTCCCGTTTAGATGTTTAGATTGGCTAAAGAAACACAGGTTTGCCTACACCTTCATTTTGGGATCCTGGATTAAGTGCACTGAGAGAATAAATTTCACTTGCCTTAAACTACATAATTTTTGGAATTTGTTACAGAAACTTCATAAAATGAAAACACTACAATCCCCAGGTTTCAAGAAACAAATATCTGTATGCATGGTCTAGCTAAATTTGGAACATCAACAGCCAAACTCCATTTATTCTTGTGGGTTTTGTTGTTTCTTTCTTAATATTACCTTAATTTAAAATGTCCCTTGGCCTGATTGCCAATAGATGTTACAAAGGGAATAAATTTTACAGAATGAAAAGCCCAAGAAATTGGCAATTATATAATCAGAGACATTACAGGAGGTGTTTAAAATCACACTGCTGTCTCCATTTCCTCTCAGAATGTATCCTGCTTATGAGGATGCTCTCCTTAGGTAGCTGCTAATCAGACTCCTGCAAGTCTTGAAGTCAAGGCTCCAAGAAGGTGTATAATTGTAAATTAAATACCTGCAGAAGAACCCCAAATGCTAGAGCAGGTATCTCAAATGTGTTAATGTATTCATTCTCGCAGTGAATATTTCTGAGGCCCCTTCTATGCAAAAAGGATATTTTGGAAGGGAGTTTATAACTATAAAAATCATGGAAAGTTTCTGCTTTCATGAAGAGTGGTAGTTCCTCATGGAGAAAAAGTAAAACATGAATGTAAATGTACAACTACATAAGATAATCTCAGAATGTAGTAGGTGATACAGAAAATAAAATAGTCTGGGGTAAGTTGAGGAGGTAGATGAAGGTGCATATGAGGAATTTGAGTTGAGGCCTAAAAACTTAGAAAACTCTAAACGTAAGTTGATCAAATGATAAAATATCTAGGTAACGGGGGCAGCAAATACAGAACCTGGAAAACAGAAGGAGCATTTGCAAGGTTTTTACCAAGAAAAGACAAGGTCAAAGTTGTATATTTAGATTACTCCAGGCACAGAGGACAACAGGGAAGAGATGAAGAGTCTCCAGGAGACTGGGGAAGCACCCTGATGGCTGGAACTCCGCAGCAGGTGACCGAATGAACTTCTTTTTCAATTCTCTCAACTCTATTATCACATTATTCCAAGTCCATCTTTGAGAAAGTACAGGCAACTTTTAAACATAAACTTTTCACAAAGTCCACTATTATTTTATGCAGAAGAGAACATTCTGGATAAAGTGATTCAATCAGCAAGGGGAGTGAATTACTTCCATTCAGTACCATTTTGACGGCTGCCTTGCAGTTTTATACTCTGTGTCTTTTACTAGGCTACATGTCGCTCCTCGTCTGATAATTATTGTGTAGATATTCTCAAATAGACTTGGATTTTCTACCACAGTTGTTTCCATTTTTTGAAAATGAGCAAAAAATGAATTTGTGGTACATAAGGTGCCATATTTTGGACCAGATAAGACCATCTATTCACTAAACCTTTTTAAAATCCACAAAATCGCTATCAAAAAGTTATTGAGTTTTTATAGCTTATATTCACAGGTAACAGACAGGCAGTTGCAAAGAGGAATTTCTGTTGAAAATGGAAAATAATAGCACAGAAATCCAAAGGTCTGGACTTCGTTTTGCCCCTAATTATGTGGACTTGAAAATGCAATTGAATCTCTCAGCCTCTCGATTCCCTCATCTCTGAAAGGAAAATAATGGACGAACACCCCTAAAGTTCTTCCTATCTCTACAATTTCATGAAAACATTATTCATTCTGCACAAACTCTGAGCCTATTCTTTCTTATTATGCATATTCTGTACCTCATGCAGTTTTTCCCCTTCTATTTTCATTACAAGGGGGTATTACTTTTTGAATGACTTCTTTGAAATGAATAAATAAAATCAATTCAAATCACAAGCTTAGCATCTTTAAAATTGTCTTCTCTACAGTAAATTGAATGTATGGTTTTTATGCACTAGATATATTTTTCTCCTCATATTCAGCAATCTTTTCCTGTTCTGTGGTCCCTCAAGCATTTTAAAAACTATTCATTCAAACTGGGACTGCGCTGGTTGTCTCATATTTCCAAGGGCATAGTTATTGTAGAAGATTTTTATTTCATTTGCCTAGATTTCCAGATCTACTCAACAAAACTCAATAATGTGTTTTCCTTGGAGAATGGCGTATAGATGTAAAGATCAATCTCTTTCATAAAGATTCATTTCTTTTAGCATATTTCCCCCACGGGCATAATAGCACAATCCTCACAGGTACATATTCCATTTTGTTATAATTTTCCCACTCGGGTACTAAACATAACCCATAAATTATTAGGCACATTAGAGGATGATGTTGGCATCCCAAACTGCGAATCAAACAACAGAGTGTTATATTATTATCTTCCTCACTGAGTAATTTGGATAGATTTTTCACATTTTAATGACTTGACTTAAAAGTGTTATCTTTCACTTAGTGAGAATAACTTGTGTTAATACAGTACCAAAACCTGAGTTCTTTCCATGATGCAGCTATAGTAGCAGGCCAATTTTATGTATAATCTTTATCATACTCCTGTAGAAGCATATCTTTGCCAAAATAAGCAAGGTAAAGTTTATGGGAAAATGCTAAGGCCATAATTACCTAACCTGTAAAACATAACACAGGGGTGTCAGACTGTAAAGCTGTGTCTTAGTATCTCTGTTATGGACAAATACTGATTTCTATCTTTCACAGAATGGCCACAGCATGCTAATGTAAAAGAAATTGCTTGAAAAAACTGTCCAACTGTAAACAGATATACAGGATGAAAATGATGACGACATAAAGGGTGAAAGTCATAATGCTGTTGAGGCGTCAACTCTAGAATTTTGGCCTAAAGGGGGAAAATGGTAATTTTGTAGAACTGAGTAACCTCTTCACTTTATAGCAATGTCTGCAGCCCTTGTACGATGCTGTTCTGTGTGACTAGTCCCTCCTCATTGTCTCTGAGATGTAAGAGACATAGATATTGAGGAATTCCTGTTTTAAGATGGAGATAAATGCCTCACTATGTGTTTATGTGTGTGTAGGGGGCATATTAGGTGATGCTTAAGCAAAATGGAAAACTTATTGAAAAATAGAATGGATTTTCCAAAAGTCATTAAAAACTCCAGAACATCTCAGGAACGTGAATTATTTTCTTTTTATTTCACACACCAAAACCAAAATTGAAAAACTCTTCTCTTACCATGTTTATGTCAATATCAGAGTACTGATATTAAGTAATTTCAGTAATATATAACTGGTGAAACAAAGATTACGGCTCCACCTCTGCAGCATGCAAATGCAGAAATAACTTAGACAGTAGAAGAAGCCCATAGGATACTTGCTAACTATGGTAACAGTAATGTGGCAGATAGATTTACTAAACAGTAAATAAATATGGAATTTCCTTAAAGAATGTTCAACCTATTTTAGCATGGGTCATTGGATGGGGAAACCCAACCAAATGAATGTTAGTTCAACCCTCAAATGAAGTTAGTTTGTTGAGATGTTGGAGAGTAGCAGTGAGCTAAAGCTCCCAGCCAGCCACGTGACCATACCTGGCACTTTACAGGGCATTGTGCTGCCAAACACATGGTTTAAATTAGGTGTATTGACTTGGTGTACAGTTTAGGATGTATTTAAGAAGATGCAACCTCACTGCAAGGCAAAGAGCACATGTAGCCAAATAGTACTCATGTTTAACCAGCAGTAAGAGCATAATGCTAAGCAATAACAATATAAGAAATAGCACTGTGCAAGAATTTTCTAGTATTTCACTTTGACTATTTCTATAGGGTGTAAAAATTTAGAGAGAGGTTAATATCATATGATTGCTTATAATGTAAAGCAAATTTGTGAATTTAATTGAATACAATAAAATTCACTTACATATGTCTTGCCAGACTCTTGGAATAAGTACCTTTTGTATATAAAAATCACAGAAGCATAGAATTGAAGCTCAAAAGGACTTTAAGACTATCCAATCCAATGCCCTTATTTTACAACAGATCAAAGTTAAGAATAGCAGTTGTGATGTGTACCAGATCACCTTCGGTCTCAGGAATCTTTTGGTGTCAGAGTATTTTTTAAAACTAATTTAATGAGTTTCTGAATGGTCACAGTCTTGTATGCTCTAATATATTAAACCATGGCTTTTGTTTGTTTGTTTTCTTTCTTCATTTTTTTCATTTTTGGTATACCAGCAAGTGTCTAAATCACTGTGTGACCGATGATGGTATTAATTTAGTTCCAAGTTATTTTTATTGCACATACTCTTCTAGGATTTGGTATGACAATATTTATTGAAAATATAAATAAAATATGGGTGATTATAAATATACATATATGCAAACAAATATCACATTCATTTATGTGGAGCAGGTGAGACATATATTTAGTCAAGTTCATATTTAGTTAATTAGGGACTGTTATTAACACTTACACCTGGCAAAATAAATATAACCACTGGAGGTCTGCCAGGGGGTTTTCAGGCTAGTGAAAAGTAACAGAAGTATTAGAGTTCAAATATGTTTCCTGAAATTAAAATAATTTTCCACTGCACAAAAAGAAATCAAAGCAGTGGTTAGCACAGTCACAGACAACTAAAACTTTCCAGAGATGTAATGCATAATGTGTATGCATTCAATGACCCCACCTGAGCCTTGGAATGAAATTTGTGTATTGAAATGCTGACGGCCTGCCTACCACAAGAGTCTGACTTCCTGTAGAGGCTTTTACTTTATTGTGGATGACACAATCCAAATAGAGAATTCTAGAAGAGAAAAATGGAAGGAAATGCTTCTCAATCACTAGTTAGGTGCCTACCTGAGATTTAGAGACAAACAAGAAAAATACTCAGAAACAAGCATACTAATGAGGAAATCCTAAAGGGACAGAAGAAATATGAAAATTTTTGTCAGGAATTTGAGGAGTGAGTAGTGTCTCAGTGGAAAAGAATGACAGCGAAAGCAGAGAAGGGTGTGTGTTTGGTTACAGTTGTAGGTTAGAACTAAATCACTTTCCTTCTTTTCCAAGGGGAGAGCGGGAACGCAGCCCCCACTACCACATTTGGGGAAATCGCAGAGGTCAGCACATCCAGAGCACAATGGATAAGCCTCCCCCTGGGAAAGCTACCTCAGAGCCTTCTATGAGGAATTGTTCAATTGGTTAGAAGCCCTGTTTCCAGGGCTTACTCAAAATTAGATATTCCAAAAGTCCATTGGGAATTTGTTTTATTCACACAATTCTGTATGATTTTATTTCATTTTGGAAAGAACGTTTAATGTAAGATCTACCCTCTGAGCTGGGTGTGGCGGCCCACCCTTGTAATCGCAGCGCTAGGGAGAATGAGGTAGGCAGATCATTGTAACCTGGAGGCCAGCCTATGCTACATAGTGACCTCAAGGTCAGTCTGCATTACAGAGTGAGACCCTCTCTCACAAACAACAACAACAAAAAGATCTATCCTCTGAATACATTTTAAGAATATTATGTATTATTCTTACCTAAGGATACAGTGCTATACAATAGATCCCTGCAGCACATGCAGCTTGCTGTACCAAAACTTTCGGCTCAGTGATCAGGAACCCCTCATTTCCTCCACCCTGTCTCCAGCTCTTGTTGATCATCGTTCCAGCCTTCAATTCTACAGATGTGACAGTTCTACAGAACTCCTATCAGTGGAATCAAGGTCTGAACAATATTACTTTTTATGTGACTTTCCTGTTCACATATCATAATGTTTACAAGTTTCATTCATTTATATTGTTACATATTGTACAATTTCCTTACTTCTAAAGGCTGACTAATTTTTTTTATACATAAATAGCACTTTTTTAAAAAGTCCACTTTATATATTTACAAGGTAGGCTTTAAGTGGCTGCCTGAAGAGGAGTCAGTTGTGGAAAAGTGTGTTCTGCACACTGGAGAGCTGGAGGAGGCAGTCAAAAGCCCAAGGCTTGGAGCTCACTGCAGAGCACCACGCAAGTCTGTGTTGGGGAGCTGGAAGGTCTGCACAGGGACAGAGGTAAGACCTCCTCTTGCTTTTTGTTTGGATTCCATCCAGGGCACAAGCTGATGTCACCCACACCCAGGGTGGGTCTCCTTCTTCAGTACGTCCATCATCTTCACTTGGAACTATGTTAGACCAGTTACTTACTCAATATGACTCTGTAGTTAACTTTCACATAGATCTACCCATCAGCTCCCCCTTTGAGTTGCTATTTACATGGGACCTCTTTTACTATCCCTTTACATTTGGCCTGTTTATGTCCTTACATCTAAAGTGAATCATTTAACAAACAGCACATAGTTAGGCCTTTTTATTTGGCACGCTTAATCATTTGATTCAAGGATTTAATCTGTTCATAATTGATGTAATATTGATAAAAACAGAATTATTACCATTTGTTACTTGCGTCCGCTAATCCCATTTCTTCTCTTATTGTCCACCTTTGTGTTTTGTTGATATTCTTGCATTCATATGCTTTGATTATTTTCTTTTTATTTGTGTGTAATTTCTATTTCTACTGTTAAAGCTGCCTTGAAGTTAACTTTATAATAATTGATTTTAAGCTGATATCCATAGGCATTCACCCATAAAAAACTTTATATATCCCAGTTCTTTCACACATATTTCATGTTATCAAAATTTACAAATATTGTATTGTTACTATTTTAACCAGTTTTATAGTTAATGTTGTCTTTAAATATTTTTGATAAAATTCAATCATTTATCACTATTACTGTTGCTATACAGTATTCTTTTATTTCTCTACATAGTTACCTTAACCAACAAAATCATACTTTCGGATGCTGTCATGCTGGTAATTCACCTTTTCTTTCAGCCTAAACCCTTTAGCCTTTCTCTTTTTTATTTTAAAAATTAAAAAACTGACAAAACAACAATGAAGACAAAATCGAAACAACACAAAGATAACAAAAATGATACATGACCTCAAAGCAAAACCACAGAAGTTTACAATGGTTACTACCTTACATACTGTTATCTTCAACGAAGTTGCTTAGTTCACCAGATGGAAGAATGTAACATGGACCAATCGGTCAAAACCAATAGATCTAGTGATAATGAACTTCTTCAATTTTGTCTGGGAAGACCTTCTCTCTTTGAAGGATGGTTTTACAGTTACAGTGTACTTAGTTAATAGTTTCTAGCTTTTCCCTTTCTCTTTCTTCAATAATCGTAATTGAAACTCAAAGTTCATCATCGCTCCATGGACTGTAGACTGGATACTATATAAGCAGACATGGAGTCATTGTTAATCATAAGGTACCCCTTCATCAGAGTTCTTGGATGACAGATGTGTTTTTAATGAACAGTAATATTTTGAAAGGAGTATCTATTTTTGTGGGTAATGGTTCTCATTAGGAGGCTTCAATTTTTCAATCAACCATTATGTGAACATACACGGCATCATCCAGGTTTTTCTTTCCATTTACAACACAGGAAAAATAAACTTAGTATGACTCTTCAGCCTCTAAGATTTTCAGAATGATAAATGATTATTAGTTTCAATTTCAATTCACAAGCTGCTTTAGCCTTAAACGAGACTCAAACTATCCTCTGGAGCTTTGAAACAAGGCATGGCCTTGCACTTTATAGCTATAAAACCCTTGATGGCATCTTCTTCCCATTAAAAAATGTTCTACATTAAAAACCTATTGTTTAGGATAGCCTCCTGCATTCCCCATTTCTTTTGTTAAACCTCCTGCATGAACTAAACAATCTCTGCTATCTTCAATCTTTTCTTCTCAATCCTCACTTCTCTCAGCATTCATGATATAAAAAAGGAGTTAAAGCCTTGCTCTGGATAAGACTGGCTGCTTTGATCATCTTTCCAAACCACTAAAACATTCTCCACAACAAAGGTAAGACTGTTTCATTTTCTTATTATTTATGTGCAGCACTTTTAAATTTCCCTCAAGAGCTTCTTCCATTGCCATCACCACTTAGCTGGCTGTTAAGTGCAAGAGCTGTAGTGTTTGACAGATCTTAGTTTGTGACAAATTTCTCTCACTAGCTTAATCATGTCTAACTTTTGATTTTCACGTAAGAGAGGTGAGAATATTCCTCCCACTTGAAAGCGTGAAGACTATTGCAGGGTCATTAGTCAGTCTATTTTCAATGTAACTGTGTCTGAGGGAACAGGAAAGCCTGAATACAGGGAGAAAGATGAGAGAAGTCAAAGTATGTGGAACAATCAGGACATATAATACCAGTTAAGTTCTCTGATTTCTGTGGGTGCAGTGTGTGGCAACCCTACAAGACAGGTCACAATTGTGACATCAAAGGGCACTATCCAGAGATGATGCTAACACATATAAAAACAGTAAAAATGTTTGAAATTTTGTGGGAATTATCAAAATTTAACAGATAAAGATAATATGCGCTGTTGGGAAAATGACTTGGATAGATCTGTTCGATCCAGGTTTGTCAAAAACCTTTAGTTTTTAAAAAATGCAGTATCACTGAAATACAGTAAAGAGAGTGCAATAAAATGAGATATGCCTGCACTGCTAAATATTTTCTATCTCTGGTGAAATTGTTATTTTGTTAATGAATTGTTATCTTTATCCTATTGAGTATAAGAATGAGAATCATTTTGAGTTTCCTGTTAGCTGAGTCATGTAAGTCCATTTCATTAGGGTCAATTTCTTGATATTTTCCTTGTTTTTTTATTTGAAGCATCTTGGTTTTCTTTGGCTCTCTTTGCTGGTATCTGCTCAGTAGCCAAAGATGGTACCTGTCCCAGTTTTCACGGACTAGCCTGGCACAGAAGAAAACCATCATTTTCATGTTAGGCAGAGATTCTGGGATCCTCTGTCACCTCTTTCTCTCCCCTAAGGGAAGGAGAAGCAGCGGTTTTTACCCAGTCTTGCCATGCTGAACTGTGGGTGGGGAACAATGGCATCACCTAGCCCTGTCAGAATCTCCCTTGTGGTCTGTGAGGCCACACTGTACCAAACCTGCCAGAGCTTTAAGACTGACAACCCAGAGCTGATTATTTTAGAAAACCCAGAGAAACTTCTGTGCTGGATGAAGACTCAATATTTTCCTCTTTTGTGAGAAAACTTAAAAGCCGGAATTTCTCATCACCTTGCTCAGTGTTATTGCTCTTCCTGATAAGTTAGTCACTATGGGAGCTCTTCATGTCTGACCATATAACACCGAACTTAAGCAGGGTTGCTGTTAAGAGCACATCAGAAATCCTACTGGCTTCACTGAGAATTTTTCCTGTGTACAGGAGCCTTCCAATTTTGGATTTCTCACAAAGGGAATTTGTCTATGAATTATTGTTGGGCCAATTTATTGTGGAGGGGTAAAGTTACTGTTGCTGGTGGGAGTGACTTTACTATATGATTTCTCTGAACAATAAAGTTTTATAACCTCTGTCTTATAGTGCAGTAAATGTCAACCAAAGGAAGGTCTCATATGAGTTATCTTGGAGTGTTGTCCTCGACCCATTCAGTTTAAAATATTTTGAGGTGAATTAAAAGTTATGTGCAAAAAAAATAACAATGTTTTAAGTGATATTATCCTTTGATGAAGAATACTGGATCAATATTTAAGATTAATAAAACAACCTATCCAAGACATCAAATGCAGTATGGATACATGTAAAAACCTGTATTTGCACTGTAAAAACTATTTCAAATTTCAAAATGAGAAAGAGATTATTGGTTGAGATAATTATTTTTTATACCAGAATCCTCTCAGTAGTGATGATCCTGAAGTCAAGATGTACGTGATCAAGGTAGAAACCTGCAGATCGAACTTAGATACTTTCATTAGACTCATTGATTTGCCCTCATCTCAAACTTGCCAAAATGTGGAATATTTTGTCTAGTGTTTAAAATTCTTTTATGAGCCATAAAAATTTCTATGATAGGAAACATTTTACAACTACTTCCAAACTTCAGCACTCATCTAAAGCACTAACAGAATATTTGTGTGACTGTGTGATTGTGTGTTTAAGGCTGTGATTTGATGGAGTGGTGGGATCTGTAATTATGTTGAGTACCAGGATTTACTTCTACCTCTAAAAGATTTGCTTTCAGACTTTTCTAATTCTTTTCTTTAAACTGCATTATTTTGATTTCAACATCTGCCTACATGACACGAAATTTGGCAGTGATTTGGGGTTGGATCTTTACTTATATCCTGTGTCACTAGCATAGATACAAAAATTGTGTAGATATGAATTTAGAAAATATGAAACAAAACTTTAAGGCAAAAAGAGATCTCAAATCTAACTGATCATTCCAGAAGAAATTAGTAAGTGATAGTAACTTGAAGAGAGATAGTCAGAATGCACCTTTCCCTAAATTTAAATAAACAGATAGACACCTAACCACAGTTTACTTGGCTATACACTTCAGTTTCTGAGCAAAGTACAAAGATAAACTATCCAACTCTAGTGTATTTGTCCATTTTTAAAACTAGGCAACTGTTCCAAAATCAAAAAACTGAAAATTTGGATCATATTAATATTAAGCTTGGAACAACAGACAAGACTGAGTACAGTATGTGAGTGTGAGTGTGTGTGTGTGTGTGTGTGTGTGTGTGTGTGTGTGTTGAAAAGGGAAACGCATACAGAAAATAGATATTAAAATTGTATTTAAGAAACTGAAGCACTATCATGCTACCTCCCCCACTGACCTCAGACTACAATGTAATGCCACTAAAAGCGACAGTTCTATGGTATAAGATTTCATTCTCTAAAATGACTGAAGGCTAGATACACAGCAAGAAGTCGTATCCTACCATATAGCATGGCCTGGACATGTAGACCTAGCTACCATGGAGACTAAGGTAGGACTATTGTGTGGGCCCAGATATTTGAGACCAGCCTGATCAAAGTAGCAAGACATTATCTTTGAAAATATTATATGTTGAAGTCAAGTTCCTAGCATTAACATTTCATTCAACTAGTATTTTATGAATAGTCTGTGACAGATTATTTGACACCAGCCTCCAAAAATCTAACTTGAAAGCAAAGACAAAGCAAGATTAATAAAATAAAATTTAAAAAGATGATGGAGCTAAAGGGGAAAATCATAAAATTATTGTTTGTACATATCAGAAAGATGAGATGAGATTGCTCCAATGTGAAAAAGTTTACTACATAAAAGTAATATTTAGAAAGTGAATATAGATGTTTTAAATTTAAAATTATAAAGCTTGTTTTGTAACAAAATCCATTGAAAGTGTATTTCCCAGTCAGTAAGCAAAAAGTAAGTGAAAAAGAATAGAGTATGTCAGAGTAAGATAACTAGATAATTAGCCCAGTCCTACCTCTAAATAATATGATTTTCAGGCATAACAGGTGTTGGCTTTCTTTTCTATAACAGTTATACTTTTCATAATAAAAGAAGTTTTATTGAATATCTTTTCATATTTTCCTTATGTTTACTGGCTCTTGACATAAAAATATAAGATCTATTCTATGCCCTAATTGTGGAAGTTGAGAATACTGCTGTGAACAGATTCTAAAACCTTCTTCAAACAAAAATGATGTGACAGGCAAAAGAAATAGACCAATCATCATGTAAGATTTCCACATGGAAAGCCATGAGACAATGGAATTATTACAATGCTGAAGAAAAAATTATTTCAAACTAGAACGCTCTTTAACAAAATCCCAGTAAAAATGATAATAACAAAAATACTCAGCTTTTTAAAAGAGCCTCCCTTGTTTTGTCACAGGAAACTACGTGAACTTAGGGAACAACTGGAGAGAGAGAAAGCATTGATTCCAAACAGGCGCCAACAGATTTCCCCACACGACGGGGAGTGGCTTCCCCCAGATGATATTTAAACTTTTTGAAGCAGGAGACTGGAAAGGAGCCGAATGTGGTGAGTCTTTAAGGAAAAACTTCAGACCTGCATACTACCGATCTCAGTGGTGTGCTGAAGCCAGTTGCTATGGACTGAGTGTTAGCTTCCCAAAATTTAAATGTTGAAACACTGACCCCGCAATATGACATTTTTAGAGAGATGAAGTCTATAAGGCGATGATTTCTGATAAATGAGGACATAAAGACAGGGTTTGACCCGACAATGTTACTCCTTGAAAGAGAAGGGAACTGAATGTGTGGGGGATTAACTAATGGTCAACTTGTAATAGGCAGTTGAACTAAATCAGCGTGGTTCTGGGTGTGGGAGGCCGGCTGGGGGATTATTGCCAACAGCATAAAAGGAGAACTGGAGAAGATAGTGGGCTGTTGATTCTCTTGGAGAAGTTTGTCACACTGGTTTTCCTGATATGAACTCAGCTATCCTTGTTGTCGGAGGAGCTCGGATCCTCGCTGTTGCTGAGGATGGCTGTGTTTTTTTAGGGGGAGCTCTGCTTCTTGCCTTGAGTATCACTTCCTGGCTCCAGTGCAGATCCCTCAGCCTGCTGGTGCAGACTTTCCAGCTTCCACCACTGACCTTTGGGCCTTCCTCATGCAGATCCCCAATACAGAGTTGCATGAGACATTAGCATGGGCTCTGGGCCCTCACTGACTTATGCAGGACATTGCCGTGGAACCCAGGCCCTCAGCCAGATTCTTTAGGTCTCTAGTGTGTGGACAGGTCTTCTGCACACTTTTGTATTGGACTCTTTGGGTGAATACTATGAAATAATCATATGAATCATGTGTGCTGTATTAAATATTTTCCCTTGTGAATCTACTACAGCAGAATATTTGGTATCCTTTTCCTCATATATTCAAAAGAAAGGCCCTGTAGGAACAAAAGATGGTGATTTATATTCCAGAAATGCAAGCCTCAACAGAAACAGATCTCATGTACACTTTACTGTGGAATTTCTCAGCTCCAGAACTGCAAGAAATAAATTTCAATCTTCAAAGCTCACAGTCTGTGGTATTTTCTTATGGATCTCGGGACAGTCTAATACTTCCTTTTACCACCAAAGAGCACATTGCAAGCGTATGATATTGTGATTATATTTACTTTTCTGCCTGAGAATTTGAGGTTGAGTTAATGACAGATAAATAAAAACTAAACAAAAGAAGCTTGACACTCCAAAAAATAAAATTATAGCACAAGAAAAGATATGTAGTCCTAATACAGTATTTATCCTTCTATAAATTTGTATACCATCATAAACAAAAAATAAAGGCTGACTTTAAAAAATGATTTCTATGAAACAAAGTGAGATTAAGTGTGTCTATGTGAGAGCGTTTTAGAAGGAGCTATATAAGATTATTGTAGCTTCATTGTAGGACCACAGTGTGTACAACAAGACTGGTGTTATCACCATAGTAACATTGAAAACCCCAGAATCTACACTACCATCCCTGTTCTTCCTCCTGTTAGTGAACTGCAGATGCAGCACAAGTAATTAATTTGAGATTTGTAAAACAATCAATAGAATGGTCTAAGTACTGAAAGAAAAAATTTGCCACGTCAGAACAGGGCCTGCCACGGTGACTGCATTTAACATCAATTCCCTCCTTATGATCACCACATCTAAATGCAAACACATTTAGGGTAAGAATTTCACTATATAGATTTTGTAAGGCCATTATTCTATCTCTAGCAGCTGGCCCCAGAACACCCTAGGCATCACAATACCTAAGTTTTAATGTTTTTTCTCCTTGGAGGGACATAATTTTGAGAATACTCATTTCAAAATGTAGAAACAAATATGATTGCTAGTTTTCTGTAGCAAAATTATGTGAGGAAGAAAGACTGCTATATTTTTCATTCTGATTTTAGAAGGAGAAAAGATAGATAATTAAAGAGATGAACTAGTATAAGAAAATTAAAGAGATGGACTAGTATGAGAAATAATGCTCAAGAATTTTCTATAACACATAAACATTGAATACAAATTTTGAGAAACTAGAGGAACCTGAAACAGGATAACTATCTCTGTCACACACACACTTACCCGCAAACTTAACCACTTCATATTCAAACTGGTTGCAGTGCAAGGTTAATAGAAAAATCTTGAAGGAAGCCACAGGAACAAATCACATTACACAGAGAAGAACAAAGATAAAAGTTCTAGTAAATTTCTTACCAGAAACTTTACATGAAAGAAGACACTAGTGTAATACAAAGTGCTGAAAGAATAATTTACTACCCAAAATTCATACTTACTGAAAATATACTTCAAAAATGGAAGTAGAACTTTATTCAGCAGACACTGAAAGAACTCAATAGCAGCACACTTTCTGGAAAAAACACAAGTAAAGTTCTTCAAGCACACACCAGGCAATAACATAATTCTACACAAAGAAAAAAAATCTATGAAAATGGACAGTAATAATGTTTGCCTACCTTTCATGCATGAAACCAAAGTTTAATTATGATCATTGTAAATCATTGATCATGAGAGCATTTATGCCCAAATTGAGGCTATAAATAATTTCTTGAGCCCATGGTTACATGAATTCAAGGTTAGTCTTTATCAAACTTTCTACTAAATATTATTTTGATGACAGTGAAAAAAATAAGTATGAACAAAATTTGGGGCAGACTACTCATGCCCAAAACAATTTTTTAAGGAGAATAAAAAATAATAATAAAACACTAGAAATGGCATATTTTTTATTCTCCTTAAAAATATTATTTCATATTATTTCTGACAAAGCAATTCTTTTATGTAGAATTAACTGCAAACACATTAGGAATTTCCAGATATTTGTCATTTGAGTCCCATGTAGAACCTCACTATACCTACGTTGGTTCAGAAAAAGCTGTGCTCTAGAATGAACTACAGAAGTACATAACAGGCCCACCTGGGACTGACAAGTGCCCTCCTGCCCTGTACATTTTTGCTGAATCTCTGAGGCTGACCTGTGCTTATTAGACCCCTTTTGACTTCTGTCAAGACCCAGGACCTTCTCGCCTTGGCCAAAGCCACCAACATGATTTTGCTTAGGTATCAGCAGCTTCACACAGGGCCCAATTTTGTGTAAGTACCTATCTCTATAAAAACAGATAATCATTTCTAACAAAGCCACCACATGCTAAACTTATTGCATTCAAAAGTCTTGTGAACTTAAGCTTCAGAACCTCTGTCAAACTCCAAATAAAAAGCTAGCCCTTGTACACCTCTACCTCTCAGCAAAGTCACAACACTTCGTCCATGCAGTGAAGTGAATGGAGGGTGTCTAGTCAGAGCTAAGGGGAGCATGAGTGTAGGAACTGCACCGTTTGATGATAGATTAGATGTACAGTGAGATATAAAGGAGAGAAATCGACTATCTTTTAAGTTTTAGGCAGGAGCAATGTGGTCAGAATCATTTCTTGAAATGAGGAGACTGAGAGATGATGTCTTCTCAGGGTAGGAAGAATAAGAACTTCATTCTTGGCTATATGAAGTTTAAATGTCTCTAATAGGGAGCTCAGAGATTAAACTGAGAATGCAGATGTAAGTCTATGGTCCTTATCTTTAGCAGTGAAATGGCACTGGTATGTCAAAAGATGAGAATAGATGAGTTCACACAGACAGGGCACTGAGTGTAGTTTCAGATAAGTTCAACCTGCTAAACTTTAGGCCAATGTTCCCCACTTCAAATTTTTTATATTTAATTAATTTGTAGTAATCATATTTATAGAGTACAGTGTGACGTGTGAATACATGTGTGTGATGTGTAATGATCATATCGGGGTAATTGGCTTATCTCTCACTTCAGACATTGATCATTTCTTAGCGTTGGGAACATGAAAAATCCTTTCTACTAGATAATTTAAAATACTCCATTAATACTGTCATGGTTTCTATCTAGCTGTCCCCCCAACCCTTCATGTAATCACAGGTCGGGCTTTTGGGGAGTGATTGGATTTTTGGGTACTATAGATGGCTTGCTGTTAGAATGTGGGGTCTGATCAGAAAAGGCAAGTCACTGCAGTACAAACTGGAAGAGTGTGTCTCCTGTCCCAGCTGTTGCCCTGATTCTCCCTGCTTCTACACTCGCAGGACATGAGTAGCTTCTCCCTAAATATGTTCCTCTGCCTTACCATGGAATCAGCTGACTATGGGCTGAGCCATGAGCCAAAATAGTTTTCTCCCCCTTTAAATTGAGGGTGGTAGGTACTGTGTCTCAGTAAGTAGAAAGTAACTAAGATACAATGTGACATCTGTTTCACTTAGGGTTTACCAGAAGAACAGTTGTATTATATAAACAATTGAATATGAAAGAATTACATCATGTTAAATAAATGAATAAACATATCATATATAAAGGATTTATTAAGTAGACCTATGGTGGTTGCCTGTGGAATGGGGGTGCAAACATGCAAAATGGCTGCCAGAGAATTCAGCCAGAATTCAAAGCTTGATGCTCATTGTAGAGTCTGGTGTTGGAAAGCCAAAGCGTCTGCGTCTGAGCCAAGGCTGAACT
>PVLD010027564.1:0-20583 GCA_004027595.1 Dinomys branickii | reverse complement strand
CTTACGGCGCCCTGAAACCAATCCTGAAGGCCCACGTGGCGTAGTGTGATTTGCTAACCGCCCTTATATAAGTTGCTGTAACGGGAAGCTGGAAGAAGAAGAAGCCCGGAAGGAGCCACAGAGAGTGGACTCCTGTGGGGTATGTGCTGTGTCCAATAAAGAAACACGTTACAGAATCTGATCGTCTGTGTGCTGTCTTGTGCGGGTCGGGAGCGGCGCCGGACAAAAACTGACCTTGCTATTTTTCTACCATGTGAGGATGGAAGAAGTGGACTGTCCACCACCAGGAAGAGGGCCCTCACCAGAACTTCACCAAGCTAGCAACCTGATTTTGCGCTTACAGTTTACAGGACTCCGAAGAATGACTTTCTGTTGTGGATAAGACATCTGGTTTGTGATATTTTGTTATACCAGCCAGAGCTCAGACAGGAAACACAGTCATAATAATATCTTACTTTGGGCTCATGCATTAGAGTTTATAGAGCATTTTCCCAACATACATTTAATTAGCTTATTTAGCAGAAATGTTTAAGCACCGACTATGACTGGGCACAGTGCTCAGTCCAGAGCACAGTCTTGAGGAATAAAATTGGAGCTCTGCTCCTCCGCTTGACCATCCCGTGTGCTAATCACAATACCAAAACCTGTTCAGGGCAACGATGGCACAGAGGAGAGGAGCCACTCTTCCTGCTCAACCTGTTAGGAGAGAAAGGGAAGGGTAGGAAGGTGAGGCTTCTTAGACGAAGTGATACTTAAGTTGAGGGTTTTAAAAGTAAGCATATGTTTATCAGAAAGAAAAGATAGAGAGGCAAGACACATAATTTAGAGAGTAAGAAAGACATACACAAAGGCACAGAGTTATCTCTGGGGAGAGAGTTTCCCAATTTTATAGATAAACGGGGCACAAAGAAAGAAGTTACACTCAGTTCAAAAACTGAATAGAACTCAAGCCTTTGTACTCCAAATCCCAATACTTATTAAAGTCATGAACACATGTAATTAACTCAACCTACCACACTAAGGCCTGGAATAAAATAAGTACTCAATATTAAAGAATAGTAAAATATGAAGCTCTAGATGACACTACCATTGGTGTGTTCCACTTGGGCAGAAACTGTGTGTGTGTGGTATTTTTTTTCATTCACTGAATCTCTGGTTTCTTCATGGTTTTTTCTTTAATTATTTTTGTGTTTCCAGAATGTTGCCACAGGTTTGTAGTAGCTGACACATTACAGGTGCTCTCTGAACATTTATTGAATGAAAGAATACATGAATGAATCTCTGTCTTTACCTAAACCAGTCTGAAAAGTTCCCTGACTCACTGGAACCCCACCCTAATCCTTTAATTTGCATTCACAGAACTTCTGCACTTCGTCCACTTTCATTATGACAGAGAAATTAGGACATAGAAGTGTGGGTCACAGGGACAGAGTGTGGTTCAGCATTCTGAGTACGTCCCTAAGTATGAGTTAAAGGACCAAATGGCAGACTCGTGTCTGTCATGATTCATCTGTAACAACATACCTGTGTGGTTTAAACATTCAGAGCCTGGAGATTTATTGCACATTAGTGATTACTTCAAATATTGGAGATTAATGGGTCATGAGAGATTACTTAAGACTTCAGTGATCTCAGGAGTTTAGTTAACACTAAAGGCTCTTAAGTCAGTATCAAAAGGTCTGAGGGGGCCAAAATAGGCCTTATTTATAGAAACTTTGGTTCTGAACCAGGGCTGGGTCTGCCCTTTTATTTTGAAATCAATTTTTTTTTTTTGGCGGTACCGGGGCTTGAACTCAGGACCTTAAGCACTTATTCCACTGAACTATATCCCCAGCCCTGCCCTTTTATTTTGAAAGAGGACTCAAAACATGATTTGGGGTGATTATACACCATCTATATCCCAGTGATATTTCAAAATTCTTCAGCCATATTAGAATTAGCCATATTTTTGTGTGGCTATTCAGACAGCCTTGTTTCTGAAAACATGGTGACTAAGGGTCATCTGTCTGTCAGTCAGCTATTCATTTTAAGCTCTCTCTACATTGACGAGTCTTCTATAGGTCACTAACATGGACTGTAGTGAGAGACAGAAAAACAGGAGGCATATTCTTTGCTCTTAAGAAGGATGCAAAACAGATAAATATAAGGGAACAATAAAAGAAGTCTTGAATCAAGTAACAGATGTGTGTGTAATAGGACAACGAAGGCAGGCATCAGGGTTATGAGAATATCCAGGATGACTCACTAGAGGAAATAGGGCTTGAGATAGTCTGGACCATTGCTTATGCCTGTGCACTCCTACAATGTAAGCATACGGTATTTTACTCCGTGCTGTGTCTAGAACAGGGATCATGAAATTACTCATAGCTGCTCACTCTGTTAGAATATCTTTTCCTCCACTTTCCTGCCTGACCAAATCCCTCTTCAAGTCCCAGTGCAACAAGTTTCCTCTTCCAGCACCTCCCCTACCTCTGCTAGCACCTGCCATGGTTTATATCTCGGTGTACCCCCCAAAGCCTCATGGGATCAAAGGTAGGATTTGGAGGACGTGACAGGCTCATGGGGACATGATATTCACCAGTAGATTAGTCCAAGATGCATCTATAGCTAAACGTGGTGTTGGGAGGTGAAGCCTGGTTGGAGAGGGTGGGTTACTGGGGCATGGCCAGCAAAGATGTATATCTCCTCTGCTCTTCCCTTAACCCACTCTGTTTCCTGCATGTTGTATCAGGAGCAATTCTCCTCTGCCATGTTCCTCTTCCATTCCATCTTAACTTAGAGACAGCTGACTATGGTGGACTGAAATCTCTAAAAACGTGAGCCAAAATAACCCTTTCCTCCTTTAAACTGTGGGTGTTGGGTATTGTGTCTCAGTGACAAAAAAGTAACCAAGACAGCACCTAACCAAAAGTCAATCATTCCCTTCAATTATGGTCTGATGGCCCTTTGTATCCACCCCTAATGGAGCACTTGACCACACGGTGTTGTAATAAATTGTTTGTGTGTTTTCTCCCCACTGGGTGCCTGGAAAGTCAGGAGTTGCTCAGTAAATATCAGTTTATGTGGATGTATGGATAAATTAACTGGAGAAGAGCTTTCTAAGAAGAGATCAGTGGAAAACTCAATAAAGTCAGTCCAAATTTAAAATACCTTGGAAAGACAAGCCAAAGGGAGAGAGGAGAGGGGGAGGTGAGATATGCCTAAATAGATTAAAGGGAAATATTGGAGCTTTAAAACAATGATTCTGAAAAGAGGTGGCCTCCAGCTTCCCCCTTCTCAGCAGTACCCACAGTTAGCTTGTTCTTGTTTGTCTAGCATTTCTGTAAACATAGAAACACATTGATAAATTTCCTTAAAATTTATATCCTTACTATTCACGTAGCACAGTGTCTCAAAATCCAGTCAAGCAACAAATATTTACTATATGTTAGAAATTGCCTTATAATGGTAAACAAAACAGGCATTACCCTGCCTCCCATGGACTATACAGAGTAGTAGATTAAACAGTAACTAAAAACTATAAATTGCTAAGTAAATAATTCAAATGTGCAAAGACTCATCCACTCCATTTCTGTGGATGCTTTTAACACAAGCATGATATGATGAATATGGTGTTTATGACAATTAAGCTGCCAGCAGAACAGATTTACAAAAGGAGAGAGGAGCTGAAGAAACAAGTGATGGGTAATGGCAGTGGAAATATGGGGGGGGGGAGCTGAAACCAAGAAATACTCAAAAGTAAAATTTCTTAATCTGTGGTCCATGAACCCTTTAGGGGCTGCAAAGACAAACTGTGGAATTTTTGAAACCTCAAATTTAGACTTCATGCCCCTTGTATATGTGTAGTTTTCTATGAGTGGCATGTTTTATAGGTTTCCCAATCCCCCTGGGGCAGCAATATAGCACAATGCTTTAAGATTACTGCAATGGTTTATCTCATGGGTCAGCCTCACTGGGGTAAGGAATACTCAAATACCTGGTAAAACATGATTTCTAGGTGTACTTGTGGTGGTGTTTTTAAAAATAGATCAGCATTTGAATCAGTAGACTGATTCACATATCTCCCCTTACTAATCTGAGTGGGCATCATATAATTGGTTGAGGATCTGAATAAAATAAAAACCTAAAGAATGAATCACTCTCTGCTTGAAATGGGACATCCATCTTCTCCCATTCTTGGACATGAGTGGTGCCCATCCTCAGCCTTTCTGACTCAGACCAGGATTTACACCTCCAGCCTACCAGCTCCTACGCTTCTAACCTGGGCTCAGTCCAAGACGTGTGGAACTACTGTACATCACTGGCTTTTCAGGGTCACCATTTTGCAAAAAAAAAAAAAATTGTGGAACTTCTCAGCTTTTACAGTCGTGTGAGTCCAACCTCAAAATAAATCTCTTTCTTTATGTGCATAGACTGTATCTTAGTGGTTCTCTGGAGAACCCTGACTAATTTAATCACCAACTTTGGAGTTAGATATTGCAGACTCTCACAACCATCATTTACTTGTTTGGAGACTTTAGAAAGAGATAGAGATAAATGAGCAAGTGCCTTTCACCCTCAAATTTTCATTCTGTGTGAGTCTGTTATGAAATATGAAAAATCAATACTGTAAAAAAATTGACAGGACTTAACATTTAATTGCTAATGAGGGAAAAACAAAGGGAAGAAGGAGAAGAAGAAGAACTCCCATGCTTCTGGCATAAAAGATAAAATGGATTAAAACTCACAAAGAGGGGCTGGGGATATAGCTCAGTGGAATAAGTGCTTGCCTAGCAAGTGCAGGGTCCTGAGTTTGATCCCCAGTACCACTAAATAAATAAATAAATAAATAAATAAATAAATAAAACAAACTCACAAAGAAAGTATGACAGACAAGCTATTGCCCCCCTCTGCACTGAACAGATTTTAGAATTCTAAGGAATGTAAGATGATAAATTTACTTTAGTAAGTCTGCACAGTGTAGATCACTTTGCTGATTATCAAAAATGTTCACTCTTATTTTCACTGAATACTAAAAGCAGATATTAGCAGAGTGTCAAAGAGAAGGAGAAAGTTCAGTAGCAGAATGGGGCCATGCAAGATAACTCCTAAGGGAGCTTCAAATTCTGAGCATCCATAAGTAGACACTATTTACAAAGGAACTGATAAAAGTCATTGTAATTAGCTGATGGAGGGCTGGAGGCAGGCCATTTGACCTGGACTTCATGGCATTGTTTACAAATAATAATGCACATATATATGCAGAGACACGCTGACAAGGTTCAAAGAAATTGTCAACAATCATGCAACTTACCATTTGTGTCTTATTGCACCTCTACCCAACCCATAATACACTGTAACTTAATATACTTATCTTATTTTTTCTTTTTCCTATTATAATCACTTTTATTATATTCCCTCCATTAATGTGTACAAATCTTAATTATTTATGAATAGTGAAGTTATAGTGCTTAGTTTAATGTTTTGCAAACTTTTGACTTTAAAATGTTGTTTTAATGCTCTGCAGGTCGACCAATGGTCTCCACTCTGCAGGTCAACCAGCTGTCCCTGCATTCCAGGTCAACCAGTTGTCCCTGCTCCACAGGTCGACCAGTTGTCCCAGCTCTGCAGGTCGACCACTTGTCACCAATCTGCAGATCGCCCACTTGTCCCTGCTCCACAGGTCGAGTGGCTGTCCCTTTTCTGCAGGTTGACTAGTTGTTTCTGCTCCACAGGTCGACAGGCTCGCTCTGCTCTCCAGGTCAACCAGTTGTCCCTGCTCCACAGGTCGACCAGTTGTTCCTGCTCTGTAGGTCAACCAGTTATCTCCACTCTGCCGGTCGACCAGTTTTCCCTGCTCCACAGATAGACCAGTTGTCCCTGCTCCATCAGCCAACCATTTCTTCCTGCTCTGCAGGTCGACCAGTAGTCTGTGATCTGCCTGTCAACCATTTGTCCCTGTTTCACAGGTCGACCAGTTGTCCCTGCTCCACAGGTCAACCAGCTGTCCCTGATCTCCAGGTCAACCAGATGTCCATGCTCAACAGGTCGACCAACTGTCCCTGTTCTACAGGTCGACCAGTTTACCCTGTTCCAAATGTCGACCAATAGTCCCTGCTCTGCACGTTGACCAGGCAGGGGATCCCAGCAGTGGCAGTGGGTAGGCAGGCTGCCATCCCCAGCCAGCCTGGGGAGGCAGGCAGGGGAGCTTGGGCAGGAGGGGGCAGGCTGGCCGGCCTCCCCTGCTAGCCCGGGGAGTCAGGCAGGGAGACAGGAGAGCCCAGGACAGCAGGCGGCAGGTGAGCTACCTCCTCAACTAGACCGGGGAGGCAGGAATGAAGGCAGGGGAGCCTGGGGCGGCAGAGGGCAGCTGGTCGGCCTCTCCAGATAGCCCAGTGAGGCAGGCAGGCAGGCAGGCCGGGGAGCCCAGGATGGCAGGAGGCAGTAGGGTCGGGCTCCCCAGCTAGCCAGGGGAGTCTGGCAGGCAGGCAGGGGCCCTGGAATGGCAGGGGGCAGGGGGGCTGGAGGCAGGGAGGCAGGCATGGGAGGCCGGGGCAGCAGGGGGCAGGTGGGCCAGCATCCCCAGCCAGGCCAGGGAGGCAGGCAGCAGGCAGGGGAGCCCGTGGTCACAGATGGCAGGCAGGAAGCCCTCCCCAACTAGCCCAGGGAGGCAGGCAAGCAGGCAGGGGAGACCAGGTGGGGCAGAGGGAAGGTGGGCTGCCGTCCCCAGTTAGCTTGGGGAGGCAGCCAGGCATGCAGGGGATCCCAGGGCATCAGGGGCAGCCGGACCGGCCTCCCCAGCCAGCCCGGGGAGACAGGCCTGCCGGCATGGGAGCCTGGGGCGGCGTGTGTGCCGTGGCTGTGCTGCTGGTGACAGGTACCCAAGCGTGGGGTTGGGAGGCCTGGTGCATGGGGAGAGGGTCTGGCGCATAGAAAGACCCTGTACCCAGGTCACCTTGAGCTTCCGCCTCTACCGTCAGTTTCCCTTCACGAGTCGCAGCTTTTTGCGAGCATGCCAAGTTGTCTCTAATGGTCTCCCCTGCAAGGTGGTGAGTCCTCGGGTTGGCCATGGCCTGACCTCAGCGGTCTGGAGCCATCTCTGAGGAGCTTTGAGACCCAGGTACCCAAGTGTTGAAGGATGAAGTGCCCTAAAATGAATTTGGACTGAACCTAACCCTGAGTAGGTTAAGAATCAACACTTAGCATGAGTGATTGGAGAACTTCCTGGTCCTTTTATAGGTTTCTATTTTCCCTAAATAAATTCGGGTCATGCATATTGGTCACACTTTTTATTTAATACTGGGGGGGGTCTGTTGGCTGGGAATTGGAAAATCCGGGTTTCATTTTTAGTGTGGAGCACTTGCCAGAAGCATAAGATCTGTGTAAATCACCAAAAGTTATAGAGTGAAACTGTCCGTGTTCCTTCGTCAAAAACTGTAGCTGCTTTAGCATTTGCTGCCGGATTTGAGAAGGAGCACATTTTGTTCATTCCAGGACCTGCGATCTTATGCTCTTTGGAATCATTCCCTGGTGCACTTCCTAGCCAATTTTATATAAAGGCCCTCTTTTCTTGAAATATCTTTTACACTGGCAGGCGTTTGAGCCCTTATTTTGTTTTATTAAGACAGGATCTCGCTATGTAGATCAGGCTGGTCTTGATGTCAGTATATAGCATATAGCGCAGGCTACCCTTGCACTTGGGGCAGTCCTCCTGCCTTAGCCTCCTCTAAGTGCTGAGATTACATGTGTGTGGTTGAACACATTTTCAATAGATAGTTAATGCCACAGAACTGGAGATGATGATAGCCTTTTCCCCCTTGACTAGCTTTTAATACTTAGCTGAAACCCAGTTTATTTAAGGAAGTAAACAGTACTTTCAGCAAAGGGCAATACACGGGGTATGAAGAAAATCATTGGGAACATTTATGCACTTATCTGATCATTTCTGTATCAGGTATGTGGTGACTAGCTGAAGTCAAGTGTATGTAGTTCACAGCAAATGGTTTAGCTAATGTGGGTAAGTGTGTATTAGGGTTCGTTAGAAGTTAGTTTATTTCTCAGAAAGGGTACTTCCTAATAGTCTCTCACTATTATATGTTGAAACTCAGATGCATATTGATAAACTTGCAGATTTCATGTTTTTAAAGAGGTTGGTAGCTTTTCAGTTTAAAAATGAAAGAAGAAAAGGTTGATGACAAATTTTACAACCATTGTGTGTGTTTCTGCAAAAGTGAAAAGCATTTACCGTACTTAATTTCTGTTTGTTTTTTCTGTATCTTACTCTAAATAAATAAGCAAGGAATAATATTTTAATTTAAACATACTATAAGCTTGCAGGTAGGGTTTTGGCGAGTTTACCTATAGTTGAGACCGTTGTTAGAGAATGTTTTATGTTAATATGTTATGCCACAGGCACTGTGCCTATAATCTTTGAGTGCTACATGGCACCGTGTGACAGCTGTTATCACTGAGGCTGCTCATTTACAACCATTAGTGTCAGGATGGTAAGGGACCCTATGAAGTGGAGATACTGTATCCTCAAACAAGACCCCTTCAGTGAGGTTCTTAGCAGTTTCTCTGGACAGCCCTGTTCTGTGTTATCCCCTGTGGTGTCAAGAATGTGGGGTAAAGGTGGCAAAGTTCTTGCTCCGTCTTCTCTTCCTTCCATTGTGCCCTCTCCTCAATACTGGAGATTAGACCTAGGGCCTTCCCCTGAGCTACATCCCCTGTACTCATTTATTAAATTTTGAGACAGTAGCTCACTAGGTCACTATGTAGCCTGGGTTAGGATCATATATGAGTGCTGAAAGGACAGCAGTGTGCCACGAAAAGCTCTGATATCTAGCTGTCCACTTGTTCTCTTTTGGAATGGTGCTATACCCCACCTTCAGAATATACACTTTCTGTTTAAAACAATGCAAGGGATCCCTGGGTAGGTCGCAGGCACAGGATTTTCTTTAATCTTTGTCTTTTGGTGATGTGGGGATTGAGCCAAGGGCCTTCACACTGAAACAGTTTGGAAGGCTGCTCATGAGCATCTTTAGTTGTGCTGTCCAGGCTGCCTTGATATCCAGAATCTGCTATAAACATTTACCTTACTTGGTCATTTTAACTTTGGGGAAGAGCCAGAAGTTGCATGGTGCCAGATTTGGTGAAGTAAATGAATAAAGACACACCATAATGTTTTTATAACCTTGCCTTTCCATTGGATGGTACTTGACAACAGCATTTACTATAATTTTTGATTACCCTTCATAAAGGCATAAAAGAGGACTTTCAGAACTGCTTTAGAAAGCAGCAAGATCGAGAGGATAAGTTTGAAGGAGGGAATATTTTGAAGGGGATTAATGGCAATGTGTCTTTTACTGTAATAACTTTTTCAAAATAAATATTCACTGAATATTTTGATCAGTCCTTGTAGCGTGGTACTGTGGAACTTGTAGACATGATTACAGCCCTTAGGGAAATTCAGTCCCTTGTTTTTGTTTATGAATGTTAGGTAGCATGGAGTGTGTAAGGCTAGCCCATTGCTCACTAAAGGGTAGGATTTCCTGAGGAGCCTTTTGTCCTGTCCCCGGTTCTCTTGTACTCAGCCTGCTGTCTGCCCGGGGTTACTGTGTGGTGGTGTTCAACTGTGAATCGTCACGAATCACCACTCTGTGGACGTCATACTTCTATAACTTCTACGACACTAGGAGGTTCTGACAGGAGCTGCATCTTTCCCCTGCTTCAGCCTGGAGTCATCGCTAGCAGGTTTCATTGTCAAAGGTTTAGTTTGGTTAGGCCTGTTTTCAGTAGATTTTATTTTTGTGAATAGATTCTTTTGTTTCTGCAGTCTCCACAGTGGTCTTTATAAATACTGATTTTTAAAAAAATACTTCTGAGCATCTTTATTTATAAATGTGATGTTCATACTTTTTTTTCCCCACAGAAGGGCTGATAGTGCCTGTAGAATTCTTTTAATAGCCATTTTTCTTTTTGCTATATTTGATTTTCCTTTTGACCATTATTTTTCAGGGACTGTATATTATAGAAAACAGGATGTTAGCACAAACTGATTTTTTCTTGAGGGGGTGACAAGGGCTCACTATATAGTTAAGGCTGGCTTTGAACTCATTATATAGCCCAGACTGGCTTTGAACTCAGGGTAAAGTTTTGGGGATAGTGTTTTCTACTTTCTCTCTTGGATGGCTTGGAAGACATTTGAGCTGAAATACACTTTGAACACATCAATCAGTAAGCTTAGTGTCTAAAAGAATCAGTGAAATGTAGTCTGTGCCAGGTGGCTATGTGATCCCATAAGATCTGGAGGCCACCAGATAGAAAGCTTGTTCTAGTACCTTCTTCTTCTTCGGCACACTGTTCAAAGCAGGGGGATCATTCCAACCATTCTGAAAATCTGGAATAGGTAACACAGGACATTTTGCTTTAGAATAAAGGAAGAAAATGAAGGAAAACGAAGAAAAACTCATCATCTAACACTTTGTGATCCTTCCTAACTGAACCGTCACATAGTTAATACCAACTGAGTTGTCGGATTCTCTACATAATCTTGGATTCTAAAGCTCACAACTTTTATAATCATAGGTCTTGGCTTGATAGGCAGGGTTTCTTGATATTACTTGTACTTATTGGGAAAAGCTGTGCCAAACATAAGGATGATGAAGTCTTTATGTCTATAGTAGTGCACAGCCCATAAAGATCAGCTATTTTTTCCTAATGAAGAGTAAACCACCAGAGTCTACTAAAAAAATGTCTTCTGATACATACAACACCGCCCCAAAAGTGAGAACAATTTCTTCCTTGCCAAAAAACCAATTAAACAAAAGTGAATCATCTACAAACACTCTAAACAAAGTAGAAATACTATTTAAAAAAACAGTCAAGCTATATGACATGGCAATGTTTATAATCTTTGCCTTAAGAACAACTTATAAAGTAGAAAAAGGCATTCAAATATATGTACAGGCTGACAACAATTGTACTGTCAATCATATAGTACAGTTCCTCTCAAAAGCACACACAAAGTTCTATCGCAAAATTAAAAATGGACATGAGTAATAGAACCCACTGAGTGTTTTAATACCAACATCTTCAAGAAATCAAATATTTTAGAAAGTAGGGGCTGGGGATATAGCTCAGTGGAATAAGCGCTTGCCTAGCAAGCGCAGGGTCCTGAGTTCAATCCCCAGTACCGCAAAAAAAAAAAAAAAAAAAAAAAAAAAAAAAAAAAAAAAAAAAAAAAAAAAAAAAAAAAAGAAAGTAGGATACTTTTAAAAACACAATATAATTTTACATTTAAGTGTATGTCTTGAAATCTTCTATAAGAAACCAAATACTTGCTTTTAAAAAATTCTTTAGTTTGTGTAAAGAGGCCAAAAACTCCCCCTCCAATATATTTTCTTTCAATATTTCGACTATTACTTGTTTATCTGATATATATATATATATATATATATATATATATATATATAGTCACAACAAACTGCTGAGCAGCCAAAGACACTGTGGTAACATCAATGATGTCAAGCACTTTTAAAACTATAGATCTAACCATGTACTCATTTGCCTATGCCATCCAGGCTTGTCTTGAACTCACTGTGTAGCCCAGGCTGGCCTCAAACTAGCAATTATCCTCCTGCCATGACCTCCAGAGTGCTGAGATTACAGGTGTAAACCACCACACCCAGCATCATTGGCTTTGATTTTGAAAAGAGAATTTCCTATATGTTTACTAGGAGGTAATATGCCCAATAAGGCTGAAAATGCTAGAGTTAACCACAAAATATTAAATCACATGCTGTTATCCGCCTAAAAATTCTTAACACTGCTAGTCACATACAGGTTAATCATTTGACTGTCTCCCATCACCACCAACCTTAACTGTACCAAAGACAATTTTGGTAGAGGTATCTTTATGTTTATATAAAATAAACAGCTTTTATGATTTAAAGCTGTTTGTCATGTAAATCCAATCAGTTGTAAAATTTGATTCAATTAAGATGCCAAATAATAAAAGACTCAGATCACATTTAGGACACCATCATCTTTGCAGCTCACCTGCATTACTGCTAATGTACATTAATTATATTCAGTGATTGAAAGATTTCCAAAAGTATATTTTGCAACCAATTCACCTTCAAATAGAAGTGTCTGGTCTTGAACAGACTGATTTTTGGTAGACAAAATGTAGAAGTCACTTCAATAGTATTGTTGAGGACATTCTTAACTCTACTTCTTATAACTGTTCCTTCTCCCTTCATCAACCCCCCACAAAAAAAGCAAGCTAACTTGAAAAAAGCACAAAACTTACTTTTTTTACTCAGACAAGGTTTGTCTTACTCTGTAGCCCCAGCCTGGCCCCAGACTTGCAATCCTCCTCCTCAGCCCACAGAGCCCAGCTCCAAAATTTACTTCTTAAAACAAATCATGTGAAATATTGCCTATCCAATTAAGAAAGTGTTTAGCCAAAATGAATTCCTCTATGTCAGATCAAATTAACTCCAACATTATCATTTTTTCTTTTACTGTGCTATTTTAAGGGTAAATTCTATCCCTTTATTTAAAATAACAATTATTTCCTTCATCATTTGCCTGGGTTTTTTTCTTCTTTTTGGTTTTTTGTTTTGTGCCGGAGCTGAAACTTAGGGCTTTGTATATGTGAGGAGAGCGCCCTGCCACTGAGCTACAGCTTCAGTCTTCTAAAGCTTGAGACAGGACCTTGCTAAATTGCCCAGGGTGGAGTTGAACTTGTGATCCTCCTGCCACAGCCTCGTAAGTGGCTGGGATTAGACCAATGAAATTTAGCAACACCCGAGGACAGCATTTCCCAACATATTATACCACATAAAGCAACGTTATTCAAAGCTGATCCCCATCAGCTGAGAATCCTAGCTGTTTAAATTTGGATTCTAATTCATTAGGAAAATGGCAGGACCTCAAGTCCAGTCTTTCTAGCCACCTACCCCTGTGACCCAATACTGCTGGTCTCACAGCAGTAGGAATTTAAAGAGAAACAAAGAGTCCACGTGGATCTGTGGAATCAAACACTGCATCTGTTACCTCCAACATACTGCACCATTGGCACCATGTTCTACTCTTTGCTGCCAGGGTTGTAGGGCCCCAGTGGCCTGTCTACATTCTGAAGAATATGTAATTTCTGGGGTGACATAATGAATATGAATATAAATATAAGTAACAGGGCCAGGAAATCCATAACCATCTCACACTGCCCTGCTGGGGATGCATGGACTGGTAGACTACTTAGCACACGCCTCCCAGTTCTTCTTTTGCTAGAAATGGTGTTTATAGCAGTGGAGAAGAGGTAAGCAGGCTAGAACATAGCAACTCCAACTGTTAGAAGGTAAGGGCTCAGGTCAGGCCAACATCAAATCAAAACAGAATTTATAATTCAACCACCTTCATGTGGCAAGGGAGGAACCAAGAGAATGCAATAATTAACAATGAATTCAACCCAGTTTGAGCTCAAGAAGCTGAAGCTGATCATGGTGGTGCAACCTCTAATCCCAGCACTCTTGGTGGCTGAGGCAAAAGGATCACAAGTTTGACCCCAGTTGAGTGACTGAGACCCTACCTTAAAATAAAAAATAACAAAGGGCTGAGGATGTAGTACGAAGTACTTCTAAAGTAAAACCAAAACATTCTGTGAGGCTAGGGAGGCCCTCCAATAGCCTAAAATGTGGAATGAGATTCTAGGATTAACTAATTAAGACATTTTTCATACAACATGACTCATAAGTGAACTTCTTCATCCTGCTTAATGGAAGCAAACAGTAACCAATGATAATTATTCGTAAGTGCTTTTCTATTTTTAATTTCAACAATGACTTGTGACCTTACAACCAACACCCATGTGAGAGAGTAACTTCCTCAGCCTACAGTTTATAAGTGCTTGGAGAATCTTATGTTTATGTTTCAGCAAGACCAACCTGATTCCTAACACAGATGCACTCTCTAGCCCGACTTCCACACTGACGCTGAGGGGCTGATGGGTTACACAACCAGAAGTACTGTCAGGAGTTTGGGGCTGGCCCTCTAAGTTTCAACAGCACTCCCTCTTTCCCTCCATGGCTGAGGGTGGTAAAAATGACAACTGTGTACAACTGTTTTGTCTCTCACCTCTTGGGGCAGGGAGTCACATGGACATGTAGGTCTAGCAGGGTGCCCTGATTTCATCAACTAGTAGCAGCACAGAGAAGCCTGTGAGATAATCTCCATATGCTCCCTTGGTAAGATGACAGTAAAGTCACAATGAAGCCAAATTTAGGAGCAGAAGTGAATCAAATCAGCTTCCATAGGACTCTCAATAGGAACAAAGTCAACTGGGCTGCTCGGGCCACAGAACCAAAGGGAGGAGCCTCACAATAACCATGCCCTCTCTGTAATACCTGCCCAGCTGACTCCTATCCTTAAACCATGTACTACACTTCAGCATATTTTATTTTGACCCAGATAAGCCTTGTTCAAATTCTTTTATCAATTTGCATGATTCTACTTCTACCAGGTAACTAGAAGGTCCTACCAAGAGACGGAAAGTAGAGAAGTGGTTTGCAGAGGCCGGCGAGACATGAAGTTACTGCAGACTGAGCTGCTCATTAAGAATTAATGAATGAGTGCTTTCCTGGTTCCAACATTCATTTCTCTGAGCCTTGAGTACGTAATTCTATGGTTCATTGACACTGAGCCTGAAAATCTAGTTTGTTTCCATTAGAAATTAACCATTGGCCAACTACAATTCCTAAATCCTGAACAAAACCATGATCTAAGACACATGAGAATAGAGACATTTCAGTCACAATTACTTATATAACTTTAAAAAAATTTTTTAGGAAATGCAAAATTAAAGTATCGCAAACTGTAACCGTTACAGCATGGGAAACCGTTAACGTGCACGAAGTGACAAAGCAGCCAGGCAGACGCAGCGCATGCTGAGTACCAGGAATGTTTCTCTGCTGCTTCTTGTCAGCCACTGTTTCTCACCCAGGGTAGAACATTTCAGCTACTCTGTGTAAAAGCCAAGACTCATCTGTGCCCAAGAGTAAAAAACACCCATGCGAACATTTATAGTGGAAAGCAACAAATGCTTACAGCAGTAGAACAGGACTGCTAAATAATTTTTGCAATTCCAACACTGAAAGATTTGATCACTTGTATCAGACTACAGTCACTGGTGCAGAATGAAGAAGACTCAGATCCAGATCTGTACCCTAAATTGGTATGTACCAGTATATAACTCCTATGAAACTCAGTTCCCTTATCAGCAATTTTTAAAAAATCCTAATATTATCTATTTAAGACAATAGATATAATATGTAGTGAGTACTGGATCGTGTACAAGATTAGCTCATCCATGTCCTTCCTCTCCCTACTTTCATGTGCTGTTTTCTTTTTAACCTGGTACTGGGGACTGAACCTTGGCCTTCTCATTGGGGTACATCCCTTGCCCTTTATTTGTATTGAAATAGTCTCTCAAAAGTTGCCCAACGAGGCTCAAACTTGCAATTCTCCTGCCTACATCTCCCAGAGTTGCTGTACCAACATGCCCGGCACTGACTTTGAAGCAGGCAGTTCCTGGAGCCCACACACTTCCTCAGGAACTCTCTTCATTGCCCACTTACTCCGGTGGGTCCTGTCAGAAAGTCCCGGCACTCACAAAATGCACACTCTATAAACGAGCTGGCACCCCTTTCTCAAAAAGTACCAAACCAGTCAGACACCTGGAGTGTGTTCCTGAAATTCTGTTATGCACAGTAATGGAGGAGGAACATGCAGTAGTGTTCCCTTAACTTAGTTTAACTTTCTGTGGTGTCAGTCATCCATGGTCAAAAATATGAGGAATATTAATAATTCATGATCACTGTGAAATAATGCAAAATCATTTCAAACTGTGTCCCATTCTAAGCAGTCCCAGAAGATCTCATGCCATCCTGCTGTCTTACACCTACAATGGTAGATGTGAACGTTTCGCTGTCCAACATTTCCGCACTAAGGGAGCTGCCTGCTTGTCAGTGATTCAGGGCCCCTCTCAGGTGCCTACCAGCTGCCGCGCTACTGTACTTTTGTTCATGTAACTTTGCTTTACTTAATAAAGGCTCCAAAGTACAAAAATTGTGATGCTGGCCATCTTATTATAGGTTATAATTTTCTATCTTACTATCTGTTGTCATTAATCTCATTGTGCTTAATCCATAAATTATGTTTCACTGTAGATACATATGTACAAGACAAAATATAGTATATATGGGGTTGGTACATGGTTTCAAAAGACACGGACCAACTGGACCAACTCTCCGTAAGACTTTATTATTAGTAGTAGTATTTTAGCCATAGTGGTGCATGCCTGTAATCACAGCACTGTGAGAGACCAAGGCAGGAGCACTGCAAGTTCAAGACCACCCTAGGTAACTAAGGGCTGGGAACATAGCTTTGTACTATCTTATAAGACTTCTTTGTGAATGCTGTACTGTCTCATTTTTTTCTTGGTAAAACATACTGAGATCATGTTCTATGCTTAGATATACAACTGTAAAATTTCTACCACCTCACTGAGATTCTGTATTGTTTAATCTCCATGACAAATTTAGGCAACAAGTAATTTCTAATTTTTCAATTAAGAACAGAGCATACCTTTGTTCAAATAAAGAAATTAATGTCAACTAAAGCTGATTTCAGCTGCTACCACTTACCAATGAATTTCTTGCCACTCATTTTAGGTTCAGTGGCAGATTACATACTTACTCTTCTGAAGTGCTAAGCTTTCTTCATTTGGCAGTGAAAGTTTATTGTGAGAGAATCACACTCACAGAATTTGTTATGAAAACTCAACTGCCACCTCACAGTACCAGTACAAAGAGGGGCACACCCTGCCCTGCTCATAAAATATCAGACAGTCAAACCAATCCTTAAGCGCAGACCTGTTCTCAGGGATGCAGGCGGCTCATTGGCCGCAGGTAGTGCACCTGTTGTCCCAGGAGGCAGCGTGTAAGTGAAGGATGACGGGGGAGCTCCTGGTCCACCATGCTGGAAGGACGCCCCCAAGGAAGAGGGAGGAGGGAAAGCAGCAACAAGGCTGGAGGTAGGAGAAGAGGCCGGGTGCTGTGCTGCGTAGACCAGAGCATGCCCAGAATGGGAAGCAGCAGAAGAGACATAAGGGATGTTAGGGTGAGCGCTTGAGGCAAGAGGAGCAGAAGGCTGCTGAGGTCAGTACACCACCGGCCCCCGTGTTGCATAGGAATACTGCTGGGCTGGTTCATAAGCTACAGCAAGGAGAAGAAACAGAATTTATAAATAGTTTCCAGATGATTCAGACAACAACAAAACCAAAAAGTTAGCTCAGCCTATAGAAATGATTATAATCATCTGTAACAAGAAATTAAAACCAAAACCTGACATTTATGGGCTGGGGTGTGGATCCACTGAAGAAGGCTTACCTGGCATATGTAAGGCACTGGATATAATCCCTAGCATCACAAACCAGCAACAACAGCAGCAGCAACACACTATGGTTTTTGTAGCTCCAACGGCCTAAGTATACTTAATAAGCTCTAACATGTGAAAACTGCCAGCCTGGATAGCTACTGTTTATGAAAAGTTTTGAAGAATTCAGCCCTTTTCTAAGACCTTTCTTGTCCTAGGAAAAAACTGCACTGATACTTAGCAGTCGCCAGATAGAACCAGGGAGGAATCCCAAAGCCCCAAAGCCCCTTTTACAGAAAAAGTCCCCTGGTCTCCAGAACCCTAATGAAGGAGATCTTGACACCACTACATTCTGGATGATGAGGGACTGGGAGAGACGGGCCTCTGCAGAGGGTGTCTAGGAGAACTAACCAGCTTCTGGTGAGTGCTCTAAAGACAACGCTTTCACACAGAGTGCTTGAGGGAAAGGCTGTACCAGATCTCTTACCATTTTGTCTAGTGAAATTCTGTATTATCTCTAATGCTTTATTTAATAATTATTTTTATTGTCTTTAATGGTTTGAACAATCTTCTGTTCTTACATCTGGTGATCTGAGCAACTTCACTGAAGGTAACTATGTAATGCAACAACCACTGTTAATTCCTATCATTTTGTTTTGAAACCCTGTATCATTTTTAATGTTCTTGCTTTGTTTTATTTATGTGATTTTGGTATGTTGCTATTGTTCTCTTTTTTACTACTCTTTTTAAAATAAAAAAAGTTATGAGTCAAAATATGGCTCAAAAATTTATTCCCTTGCAGATGTGAATACTTACTGTGCTTTCAGTATAGATGTTTATCATGGAACTCAGCTATGAGGCCATTATTTATATAGTAATAAACTGAATCGTGTTGTTCCCATCTCCCAAGCTAATTGGAATGTAACACTTGACAATTGGTTTACTAGTTTCCTATTGATGTTATATTTGCATACAGAACATAAGTTGACCACCACAGGGACTGTATGCAGGAACAAAGCAGAAATTCCAAATGAAGTGTTGCAATTTTAAAACAGAGAATTGTATAGTACAATCTTTGGGTTTGGCAAGATATAACATTGGTTTTGTATATGGCAAAGAAAAGCAATTTGTACTGCTGATGTCAACACTGCACCATGATGGAAATATTGATCGGGAAACTGACAGAATGGAGGCCTGAGATGAAAACTTTCTACAACAAAAATAAAGGTGAGCAGCAACAATGACATCATCTGAAACACAAAGCATTGGCCAATGGTTTTGTTTTACTCAATCCTAAATACGTGAGGCATAAACAGTTTGATAGTTTACAGAGGAAACACAAGTGCAAAATATCATGCAGAAATTTTCTTAGAGGATTGGAACTGTAGCTCATAGGAGACCATTCACAGCAGTGGAAAAACAAGATGTTTCTGTCCAGGAAACTATGCAAAAAAAATTGTGGAGACCCTGGTGAGCTGTCAGGTGACCAGGTAGGTGCAGCATCTCAAAGACCTACTATGATAACAGGAAAATTAAAGAGATAGTGACTATGCCCTACAAGAAGGTACAGGAAAACAAAACACATGTGCTATCAATGTAAGTGGTGTTTGTGTATGTAGCATATAGCTGTCATGTGTAAAGATTGCCTCAGCTGTGACAGTTGAACCAAAATTTATTTCTCTGGTAGACTTTTGTGTTTACATTGTAGTTCACACAGGTTTTCACTTTCAGTGTTGTGTTTTAGGTACACAACTGATGTGAAAATGCTGTTGTTTATTCTAAATGCATATTACATATTAAGAATTACTTTATTGATATTTTATTTTCCTGTTAACTATATACTACATATTATAATAATACGAACCTCCTCACAAAACAGCAAGATCACTAAGATGTCAAGTATGTCCTACAAAAAGGTCAGGAAAGCGAAACACCTGTGCTGTCAGTGTGAGCCATAAGTGTATACAGGATGTGCTATTGTCATGTGTGCAGACTGCCTTGGGTGTGATAATTGAAGTAAAATGTTTTGTAAAGTGCTACTGGTATTTGCATTGTATTTCATATAAGAACTTGTGTTTTTCTTTTATAGACTCTGTACACAAAAGTCCATGTTGAAAATTTTTATGTTTTTATAACTGCTCAATAAATATTAAAAATTCAGTTTTTTTCCTTTTGTGTTCATTGTTTAGTATAAAACACATAAAATTTTAAAAATTCATGAATAGGGGACTTCCGGAAAGATGGCGACCAGGTGAGCAGCAAAGGAGCGATCCTCCTTAATAAACACCACCAGCTCGAGACAGACTTGGCGAGCGTGAAAGCCGGGACCTTGGCTGGGAAGTTCAAACTGAACGTATTTCTCTGAGCTGCCGGGGGAGATGCGGTAGGGCGGCCCAAACTGCCGTGGCGAGACGTGGGAAAGCCCCAGACGCTGGGAGCCAGAGACGCTCCACGCGGGGAGGAAGTTTGGCTGGGTCCGAGTGCCCTGGGAGCATAGCCAGCTCGGTCCCTCCCGCCTCCCGAGCCAGCGCAGCTTTCTGGCGACTCCCGACAGAGATTGGCCTTTTAGCGGCGGCAACACCCGGCAGTCCCACATTTCACGCGTATCGGGCAGGCCGAGCAGAAAGCCCCAAACGCTGGGAGCCAGAGACGCTCCGCGCGGGGAGGAGGTTTGGCTGGGTCCGAGTGCCCTGGGGGCATAGCCAGCTCGGTCCCTCCCGCCTCCCGAGCCGGCGCAGCTTTCAGGCGACTCCCGATAGATCAGCTTTTTAGCAGCGGCAACACCCGGCAGTCCCACATTTCGCGCGCATCGGGCGGGCCGCGCAGAAAGCCCCAAAGGATAAACTCGCACCTTGGAACCTTCCTGCCTGCAGGGACTCCGAAAACTGGTGAGCTATTTGCACTCGCGACCAGATCACCGAGTGGGGGAGGAGATCCATCCCTATACCTGCAGGGAACCCTCGGAGGGTGGGGGAGCGGTCTTACACACCTCACCCAGGTCACTCGGTAGGGAGTATCTAACCAATATCTGTACAGCCTTTTAAGCGGAACTCTCAGCAGAAAGCTTAAGGGACATTCCCCCAAAGAAAAGTCATTGGAGCAACCTCTGCAGCAGACCTTTGCCTGCTGAACTGCCTGGGGAATCTACTGCTCAATATTTTGAATCAG
>PVLD010027563.1:0-20583 GCA_004027595.1 Dinomys branickii | reverse complement strand
CTGCAGAGACTGCTCCAATGGTTACTTCTCTTTGGGAGAATGTCCCTTAAGCTGTCTGCTGAGATTTCCGCTTCTACTCCCTACCCCAAGACCTGGCCGGGGCAAATAAACAGCTCGCCACCCCAGGATTCTTGCAGATAGGCCACTCAGGTGTTCCTCTCTGGGTGGAGCTCCTTCCCCCCTCACAAAACCCGTTGGGCGCCTAAGTAGGTCTTCCCACCCGGGAGATCCCGCAGTCCTTAAAGCTGCTTTGATGTCTCTCGCTGGGCTGAGCTTCTTCCCAATTCAGGAAAAACCGGTTAGAGTGCACACTTAACTCACCCTGTGATCGTGCAGAGAGGAGTGCCGTTCAGATGTTTTTCCCTGGATGGAGATTTTCCCCGACTCAGAAATCCCGCCGGCCGGTCGCTGTTGCTCCAGTTCGCGCAGTGCTGGCTGCGGGGGTGGGGTTCTGAGCAGGATCCTGGAGTGCTGCCCGGTTTGGCGCAGTTTGTCCCAGTAGCGCGTTCTCTGTCGGGTTCAGGAGCTGAAACCGTTCTTCCCTCCACACTCGCTCTCTTGGCTGGTCGTCTTCTTCCCGGAAGTCCTTATTTCTGTCTTCATATTGCTATATTTCATTGTTTGGTTGGTAATCCTCTGGGAGGTTCTCTCTCTGCTGCCTACCCAGTCACCATCTTCCCGGAAGTCTAAATGGCATTCTTTTCCTTGCCCTGTTGGTTTTATATCTCTAATGATTCTGTTCGGGTCATATTCCCCCAACCTCACTGACTTGACTGTTTCAAATTCTTTTTGGGTGGTGGGAAACTCTTGAGGGTGTGCATCTGGCTCAACTTCCCAGCAGCAGGGTTAGCGGCTGGCACAGAGCAAATGCTTAGCATGTGCATGTAGAAGGAGGGGGCCAGTGTTGGAAGTTCTGACAAGCCTATGCTCAGAGTGGATTGTGCTCTTTGGGTGCCTTTGGTCCGGTCATCTCCCCTAGCTGCCCTCCTCTCCTTCGGTTCTCTCCCTTCCCCTTTCCAACTCCCTTCTCCAGCATGGCAGAGTTGGAGATGCCTTCCTCATGGAAAGGTTCTTTCTCCCCACTTCGATCCTTTTGGATTCAAGTGCCTTCTTATACTTGGAATCAGCGGGAGCAAAGAAAGTGGTCCAGTTTCATGTTCCGAGTTCCTGGGCCACCTGTGGAGCCAGTATCCCCAGTACTCTTCTCTTTCCTTGTCCTGGGAACCAGAATTCTCCTGGTCAAGGATCTTACCCTTGAACACTGGAGAGTTACTGAACTCTCAGGACATGAGGGAGCACAGTTTATTTTTAATTTCGTTGAAGCTCCTGCTGAGTCTATCTCATGCTTGTCTTTAAAGCAGGATGGTGTTTACTAAAACAAGACTGGGATCAGTCAGCAGAAATTCTCAAGAATCCCATGATGCTCTCTTGGGTCCTTCCTGTGAGCCACTTCCTAACCTCCTCTGCCTTGTCAGCCTGGGCTATGGGTTTTGTTTATACAGTGGTCAGGCTAACAGCCTGCTCCTGCTCACTGACATTCAGCGGGGAAACGGGTCAATTTATTCATTCATGGAGACTCAATCCTTGCAAGTGTCTAGGGTGGATCTGCTTTCACCCTGGTGAATCAGCAAGCAGGGACAGCAGGGGCCTGGGCTCGAATGCAGTGGACTTCCCTTCCTTGTATCTGACAGCACAGCTTCCCTGCACCATAACACCTCTATAAAGATGCTTGTTAGAAAAATATCCAGAACCTATTACTGGCTCATTTGCAGGAGCAGAAACTTATTGAGCAGCACCAAATGGTGTTGATTAGGAGAAAACAGAAGTAAATGTGATTTAAAACAACCCAGGAGAGAGGCAAGGGCTAACGTTCTAGACTGTAGCCAAAGGAGCAGCCATGGAGCACGAGGGAGATGTTTTTCTCAGGGTGACCCACAGCCCACCAGGATGTTGGATCTCCTTCCCTCTTGGCTCAGTTTGGTTTGCTTTAAAAACAGAACTTGAGAAAGGATTGCGTGCAAGCAGTGCATCTGGGGAGTGAAGTCAGGAGCCACCATGACGGAGTTAGGGAGGTGATGTGAGGAAGTGGGGAGATCCAAATTGGGGTGAGGAAATACGTGAGAGAAGCCGTGGGAAACTGGGTGAACACAGCTGAGAATTCAGGATACGTTGAGGCATTTCATGAACCCCGTTCTTTACTGGTTTATAGTGGCTTGTGGGTTGTTTGCTCTCTGGCACTCTCAGCTTCTTGAAACATGGTGGTGCTCCCTGGTGGAGAGATGGAAGCCAACAGCTATGCCAACCATCTGTGCATAGCCCTGGGGTAGGGGCATGGACCTGGCTGAGTCTACTTCACCTTGAGTACAGAATGGATCCTGTTTTCTTGTTACTGCACATTCAGGGCTCCTTATCTAAAACTAGGATCTGATGGTCTTCAGGAGAAATGTGACATCAGAAATCTTCAGACAGTTGAAAGCACCCTTCAGTGGCAATTTCTACTCCAACTCAGTACATTCTTCCAGGGAGGAGTAGTGTAGGGTGTGATGCGGACACTGTATTTGGTTTTCTGGTCCTGGCATCATATAGCAAGGGATTAAACCCCAGCTTCTCTGTAAAGCCTACCTGGCCAGGCCTGATGTTGCCTATGACCACCCCCATGATACACCTACAACCTCACTGGGCAGTTCCCATTTGACTTTTTCTTCTTGTTCATATCTGGTCTGCCCAGAAGGGAGGCAGGCTCTCAAGGGTCTTCACTTGAACATTCTTCTGTGGATACTGAGGCCTTGAACCACAGCAGTGAGATTCTCACAGAGTTAAATACTACTCTAAGTACTGCCAAGTACTCAGAGGGAGGCTGGGCAGTTTCTCCTTCCTGGGATTGGGAGTCAAGAAAACTCGATTCCAGAGAGGATTAAAATAAGAATTTGGACAGGCATAATAGCACACATCTGTAATCCTAGCACTCATGAAGCTGAGGCAGGAGTATTCCTGTGAGTTTGAGGCCATCCTGGGCTACATAGTGAGTTCAAGGCCAGCCTGAACTACTTGGCAAGACCCTGTCTCAAAAAAACCCACAAAACCCAAACAATGGAATTTTGCTGGAGTCTATTGAAGAGTTTACATTTCAGCCACGATTTGGAGACTGTGGCATGTATTCATTCTATTACTGCTTACCAATCCCCCATTCTGTAGCTGAGAAAACAAATGCATAGAGCATATGCACAACCTGCCTGAGGTCTCGTCTGATCTAGATTCTGGAGCCAGATTCTCTTTTCTTATCTGCTGACTCTGCCAAAGTCCCCAAATCGGTATTCCACTATCCCTTGATACTGGGCACCAAAGAATGAACTGTACTCCTTCTCCAGCCCTTGGGGATCTAGTAAAGAGTGTGGACAGGACAGCTCTGCAGTGACGCCAGCTCTCCAGAGAACTGCTGCTAGCAGAGAGAGTGTGAGCTGCCACCACAGGGAAAGGGAGGGCCCCGCATGAATCACCTTGAAGGTATAGACCATCCTCCCTGAGTAGCAGCTTGCTTCCTTGCTCTCCAGAGAATGGCAGATGCCTTATTGGCTCTCTGCCCAGCACGTGAGAGGAGAGAGTTGTATGAGGAGGCCACGAGGAAGTGACTCTGTGGTACCTATGGCCCCTATCTCTCTGGGGAGGCTGATGTGGGAATTCTTAACGTGGTGATCAGAGTCCCAGGTGGAGATTTAGAAAAGCTGGTTTAGAGATTAAGTGAGGTCCTTTCGGAAAATCTTCGAGTTCAAGTTTGGAGTGAATAGGAGCTTGCAGAATTACAACACCTTTCATCCACGTTGAAATCTCAATCAGATTTCGGGGCAAACAGAAGGTTTCTTTTCTAGTGTTTCTCCGTGAGCATTATAATTATGGTGCTCTCTCCCTCTCATAGGTACAATTGGATAGGTTAGGTTCATTCTTCTATGCAGAGGGCAGAAAGTTCTGCCAAATTGATGCTTCGATAAAAGTTAGTGATAATTGTGTTTTACAGATTTCTTCCTCATGTTTAACATCTTGCTCCCACTGAACATCAGTTCCAAGTCTCAGTGGTTGCATTAAAGTCTTTATTTCACAAAACACAACACAATGCAACACAACACAACATCAGAAACCCACCTGTGAAGGGAGGGAGGCTTTTGTTTTTCATAAGTGGCAAGTCAGGTGGCTTCAGGCATGACTGGATCCAGAAGTCAAATGATGTATCAAAGCTTTACTTTTCTCCGTTTGTTGGCTCTGCCCCCTTGGCATGCTGTCTTCATTTTCAGGCAGGTGTTTTTATTTGCAAAAAAGAGATGGGCATTGGCAGACCTAAGCCAGAGCCTTGAAGTTCACAGTGCAGGAGGAAGAAGACTGATTTATTTCAGTATGTATGTTTACATTCTCAGGCAAGATGCTAATCAGCTGTGTGAGTGGCATTCTCATCCTGGAATTAACCACTAAGGTAGAGGGATGGCACATACAACTCTCCTGGAACTATGCCCACCTTGGCATTGCTACCCTAATGCATGGAACAGGTTTCCCATGGGGAGGGGTTCCGGTATCAGAAGGAAAAGGGGAAAGGGTGTTGGGCAGATGACAGCAATGACTTTGCACCACAGTCGCCAAGCTTGTTTTTTCTTGGCCTAGAGGGTGGTGTTGTGCGCTCTGTTTACACTTCCTCCTACCATCGTGAGGTTATTTAATTGCTTCAGCGGTATAATTGGCTAAATTGGCTAATGTGCCTCGTTCTGTGGCTCCATAACCAGCATGTGTGCTCTTTCTCCTTTCTCCATTCCTCTCCCATTCCCCACCCCCACCCCTGCGTGACTCACCGCTAACATCTTTCCAAGACTCTACTGCTTTGGAGGGATAATTCCTCACTTGTATCGGAAGAGGATGAGGGCAATTAGCTGGGGACCTGGGCTCAGCGTCCATCCGGGGCTCCTTGGAGGATTCTGTGTTCTGTAGGAGGAAGATAATCTGGTTAGAGATAATTTAGGAAAACCAGAGGGATGAAGATGGCTCTTGTTTTTGCTGAAAAGGACGCTTTGCATCGCTACAAGATGCCGCGGTCTTCCTTCCAAAGCATGAGAGACTGGGGTTGTGGAAGTCCTGCGTCTCGGGCTTGCTGAATAATGACCTAGGCACAGAAGCAGAAAAGAGAACAAAAAGCATCGCTCTTGCTCGCAGAACTGGTCAATCTACTGGAAGATGCTTGAACTGCAGGTACTCAGCCTCAGGGACCAATGAGAGGCTGCAGATTTTTATGTCTCAGCTAGTTTTGGGTTAGAAATGAAAAGACAAAGATTAAAGGCTTCAAGCAGCCAGGGAGGGCTCCCCAGAGGTGGTCTTAAAGTAGAAGTAGGAATTGACAAAGTAGTTGGGGGAGTTGTGGCAGCTGAAGAAAGAGCTCTCAAACCACAGCATAGAAGAGGAAGTGGATATTTGTTTGGGTCCTGCTTGGAAAGCATCCTTGTGGGAGAAGGGAAACCTTCGTGACAGAGTCTTTAGGCTGCAGCTGAAAGAGCAGGATTGTCTTCTTGATTGAGCCACGTTGGGGGATTTGTCCTTGTTCTGCAGCCCTCCAATCTTAGCTCTCCTTGATTCCATCTGTACCAAATATTGGTTAAATTTCTAGTCCTGGTTACTACATATTATGGGACGCATAGATGTCCATGAAGCTAAAGAATAGGTCTCTCACTTAGGTCTCTGAGATGTCCAGGGCTTATTTCTTAGGGATAGAAGTGAAGAGGTTTGGGGATGTAAATGTTTTAGAGGACTGCATTTAAAGTTGGGAGAGATCACAGGACATAGGAACAATGGTTAACAGGCTACAATGTATCAAACTCCTAGTGTATGCTTAGGGGTTTTTTTTTGATGTTTAGCAAACCCTGTTACGTGTTGGGCTAGGCAGTACAGGGAAACAAAACTATCACCCAGTGTGCAAGAAGCTTGACCTCTAGTAGATACCTTAGTGGCGATGAGATGGGGCCCAGCAGCAAACGTCTTGATGGTAGCGAATATCTGGCTTGGTGGTCAGCTGGATCTAAGACCCAGTCCCAGCCCTACTAATGACCAGCTGTGTGATTTGGACAAGCTAAGAAAAATGTCCCTAAACTAAGACTGTCCATCAGTAAAACAGGACTAACACTTGCCCTATAGGGCTTTTGTAAAGATTACCAATAACATGCAATTAAGCTTCCTGTCACAGTGGGTACTAAATAATAGTCAATTATGTATGTGATGTAGGTGGAAATCAGTATAGTATCCTCAGCTGAGCTGAAATGGTCTCCCTGGAGCACTGGTGGTAAACGTGTGGCACACATGCTGCAGCAGGCTCTTTCTGGCATTGAAACCTCTAAAAGTTTTCCATCATTGTCCTGCCAATGAAAAAGAACCTGAACCTACTCCTTGGTCATCCTTCACTACCCAGAGCATTTGTTTTTCACTGGGAATAGGAATAAATCCGTGTTAAGAATCAACATGGAAAGAAGTTCTGTCTTCTAAAAGACGTAAGTGTGGGCAAATGTCAAATTACACATTCTGACAGAGGCTGTCACTAATCATGTCTGTACTCTGTCCCGAATTCCTGGCATTGTTTCTCCATGTGTGTGTTCACTATTTGTTGAGCACTTATCATGTACCGGGGCCTTGTATAAGAATGTGATAGTTGATTTTCCACAACAGGTGCAGAGGGTTAAATAACTCCCTGATGGCCAACTAACTCAGCGGGCACTGGTGGGGCTACATCTGAGTCCCAGCAGTGTGATTTCAGAGCTAGGTTTCAACTAGGACAGTGAGGTGCTCTCTCATGGGAAACTGTGCCCTCAGGGGTTGGCTGATGTCCTGTAGACTGGGAAACCCTCCTACACACGTTTTTATTTTCACAGGAAACTCTTGGAGGCAAGCAAGACCCCAGAACACAAAGTTCCAACAGTGAAATGACAAGATGTGTTGTTGTTTCTTAGGGTCATGCGTTTCTCCTGAATATCTTCTAAGGTGTGGACGACAGCTTCACATTGGTGGTCCACCCCCAAGGTTCCTCAGGAAAAGAGTAGCTAGTTTGAGGATTCCTGCAGAAGGGCCAGGCACTACTTTGAAAGCAGAGGAGCTGAGAGGATCTTTAGACACCTCTAGCTCAAGCTTCTTTCCAGTGTGAGATTCATGGATGTTGGCTGGGAAGGCTGTGGCTTTGTGCTCTTCGTGTGCTTCTGCCTCTGGAGGGGCTCAGTGTAGTTGCTGCTCTGCTGTTGGGCCTCTCTGGTTGTAGACACATTCTTCTCTTGAGTAAAAATCTGCCTCCTTCTCATACCCACCAATAAGTTCCAGTTTTCCTGACAGAACACATTTCTTTCTTTTTCTGGATGATAAGGTGGTTGAGAGAGATGTGTTATCATGGTATCTGAGGCAGAAACTCCCTAACTGCTCACCACTCCTTCACCCCTCTCACAGACCTGCACCATTCTGACCACTGTACTTCTCTCCGTAGGGAAAAGGTGCTCATCCTGGATTCCAGCTTCCTCAGGCATCTCTACCTACCAGTCATCTCCTTTTTCATCATTAACATCTCCTTCTCACTTGGCTCAATGCACTTACCATCTAAATACATTGAAGTATTTCCAGCCTCACAACGAAAATAAAACTCTCCACAGTGTCCTCAGCCCACTCCTCTGGCTCTTCCTTCCTCTTCACAGTCAAACTTCTGAAAGACTTGAATCTGTTTCTGCTCCAGTTCCCCACCTTCTGGTCTTCCTTCATCCACTCTGAACTGGCTTCCTTCACCCACTCCCCTCAGGGGACAGCTGACTGGAGGGGTGAAGGTTAAAAAAAAAGTCTATTCTTATGTGATCTTGGGGGTCTGTGGCATCATCAGCCACGCTCTTCCTTTCATTTGGCTTTTCCTGACACAATTCTCTGGTTTGTATCTCCCATTAATCGCGTTGAAGGATCACATTCTAATATACCAAGTACTGGGTGCATGGGGTGCCTGGGTCTCTTCCGACGTGGGGAACTCCCATTCAGCCATGTGTCTTCAAGCCCCGGCTTTGTCTGGTGACTCCACAGTCTCTGTCCTGAATGCAGCTGCATCTCTAGAGACCAAGATCTATATTCAGGTGCCCACTTAACATCTCCAGATGCTTGTCATCTCATAGGACAAATATTGAGTTTCTAGCTCAGTAATTGGCAGCAGCACCCTACCTATTGCTTGGGCAGAACTGTTAGGGTTATCTTTGACATGTGCTTCTCCTTTTATCTACATATAATCTACATCTTTCTGGTCATATTTTGCTTGTTCCAAATATTTCTTGAAATTACCATTTTCTCTCTGGTTTTTGTTACTATCTTTATCTAATCTACTATATATGGTATATTGAAACTATGGTGAATAGTTAAATTTAAAAAATCTTACAGTAAAAGGCACGTTGCCATTAATCCCTATCAGAATATTCCCCTCACTTTGAACACATGTGTCCCTTTGTTCTCACAACTTTCTGAAGCAGTTCTGTAGGTCCTCTTTTGTGAGTGTCCTTAGTTGCATTGTCAACTAAACACTGGGTTCCTTGTGTATGGAGTGAGGAGGAATATTTTGATAGGGATTAGATGTAAAGATTCATCATAGTTTTCAATCACACCTTATATTTTACTTTAGTTAATTCATCAGCTGTTACCTAGCTTCCTCCTCTCCCATTCCTTGCACTGAGGGTACTATGGTCTTTCTAAAGGCCCAGTGTGTGGCCATTCCTCATCTACTTATATTCTTCTTGGGATGAAGTGCATGTTCTGTGATCTGAGGTAGGGATAGGCTGGTTCTTGGGCAGGTATCTCAATCAAGAGATGGAGCTCAGTCCACTGAGGTTGAGTAATGCTGCAGAATGTGAAAGATTGGAATGGGTGTGGCTGTCAAGACATGACCTGGGATTGTAAAACCAGAAGAGCAATGTTGCAGGTTGGATATGGGTAGAAGCCATGGTCAGATTGATGGGAAATATACCTTAGGTGCTCGGGCAGAACCAGGGACAGCTCCTGAACCTTGGTTCAGATGTAGCAACTGCTTGTCCCCTTGGACTTGCCAGCAGTTTCAGACTTTATTTACCCATTTGGGTGCTTTAATGCTAGGACAGATGGAAAGATGGGCTGAGTGGCTGAGTAACTTCTGATACTCTATATAAGGTAGTCCATTGTTCTGCTTTGGTGGTTTTGAATTTAGATAAGGGAATACAGGGAATGATTCTATCTGGTCTGTATGGTTCAGCTTACCAGAATCTTTTTGATTTAAGACTTAACATTTTCATAGTTTTGAAGGTTGTTTGTTACTGGGAGCCTTGATGTGGCTCCGTTCTTATTGCCTTGGGTGGCAGATTCCCTCATCCTGATTCTAGAATGATATCAGCTCCATCCCGCTCCATGCTGGCTTTTCTTCCAGGAATGTGAAGCAGTGGTGATGTTACAAGCATCCTGCAACTCCTTCCGCAAAGACCCTTGGGGGTTTGCTCCGTCTGGGAGCTTCAGGAAAAGAAACGGAGACAAAACCACTGAGATGTGCTCTGCGGTGTTGTTTTGTACAGGAAACCACTGAGAACTCTGCTCAGTGGTCAAGTTTTCTATACTTTTCCTCCAGTGTGCTCTTTTAGATAGCAGGTCCTTTGCTCGGAAAGTTTTCAAGGGAGCTAGGAATGGGGCTGAAGAATCAAATCATAGTTGTAGCCAGCATGAAAAATAAATGAGCTTATTGTGGAAATTGCTGACTACACAGAATTCGGGGACAGATCCCAGATCGTCTGAGGAAAGAATATTTTAAAGACATTCTAAGGAAAACAGATTCAAATTAGCATTTTGCCTCCCAGGATCAATCAGATAACGTGTCTCCGCCTCCTGGGGGAAGAAACACTTTTTTCTTTCTGGCACGGTAATGGTGAAGATGGCATCTTTTTAGCTGGCGATGAGGAACTGGGGGATGGGAATGGCTCATTCCCATTTTTCTAAAAACTGGACTCACTGTCTTCAGTCAGCAGGTTCTTGTGGTTCAATTTCCTCAAGATTCCTTCTGTTCGAGGGAAATAAAAGGCATTCATTAGTTCCACTCAGATATTTGATAATGGCAAATGCACAGGATGAAAAGTAGGGTGGGTCAATTTCATCTCAAAGTCCTCTGAGATGAAAGCCTTGGAAATACTTTAATGAGAACTGTGGATCCTTCAGCAGGCAAGGAAAGCCAGCCCTGCCGAGGAGGAGAGATTCTTGGAAAACGATCCAAAATCTTTACAAGGCATCCATTTGGGTCCCAAGCCTGGATTCTGAGTTACCCTGCACTATTAAGGTGGGGAACTGGAAAGATTTTTGAACCCACAGTGAACTGGCTGTGGAGAAGAGGGGAAGCTGGGGAGAAGATAGGGCACTCATCTGTTGGTTGCTAAGGCAACTGTCACCTCATATTACAGCTTTCTGCAGGGCTCCCCTAACCCCACTATAAAAGCTAACGATCCATAATTAAAGGAGCCCAAGGAGGAGCTCTTGGGAGAGCTGGAGGGAGGCCCAGTCTCACATAAAACTTCTGTGTTCCGTGCTGCTGCTAGTAGGGATCTTTATAGCTTGAGGGACATTTACAACCAATGTTTTCTTGAAAAGTTTCAGCATTATGGCATATATATTGAGCCAATTCTGATTGTTTGGGGACAGCTGCCTGGCTTTCAAAATTTGAGGAGAACAAGTGATTGCACTGGAAGTTTGCAGAAGGAAGTTTATCATGATTCTCAGTATGTTCTGATAGTTCCCACCTATCTCAACCTTTTCTAAAACTGTAAATAGTAGCTCTGGAATTTCTGGCAGGTAGCTTGCAGGGGAGGGTGTGGATTTGTAGCCAGACACAGTCAGGGGTTGAGTACAGGCTTTGCCACTTCCTAATAGGGTGATGTGAGACATTTATCTTCTCTGTATATCTAATGGAGCTGTGACCCGCATCAAAGCAATAAAAATTCAATAATAATGAACGAAGGAGACCCAAAATTGTGCTTGGAACATAGCAGGCACAAAATAATCACTAGCTACGTGAAAATGAGACTGTAATTTTAATGTAGACCCTCCTAAATCAGCAGTCCCAAGTGGAAGTTATAACTTATGCCTTGAATATGCCAGTTGGGAATGTTGGCTCTGAACTAGAAACGCTTTGGCCCAGGTTCGTCAGTTGGTTGCTAGGTAGTCTTGAGTAAGTCTCCTAATTTCTGTAGGTTTCATGTTTTCATTGGTAGACTAGGTAAAAGTACATGGACACCACTGAATTATTGCGAGAATTATAGTGGTACCTCGGCGCACAGTTCTGGTCACAAATCGAATTCGATGAGAACCAAATCCACTTTCTCCATAAGGTCAACATCGAACCTACCCATTGAATTGGGTTCGGTACTTGTCCAATTCAATTTTCTACCAGACTCAAAGAAAGAATTAAATTTGTGAACTGAGGCACCACTGTAAGTAAAATAGACCATATGGGAGAGTTTGCAGAGTGTTGTGTCCAAAGAAAAGACTCTCAAGTTTAATTTTTAAATATTGTTATTTTGTAACTATTACTTAAATAGCTATCTCCTGGGTTGACTTAGCATACTATAAGGAAGGAAGCTATGGTATAGTGTACCACTTGATTAAATATACTTGTTACTGGGATTTTCCTCTCCGGATTGATGTTTTATCTTCTACTTTAAATTTCACTACCAATTTAACAGAGTCATTTTCTAGGTTTTGAATTTGGCCAACTTTTCTTTTGTCGAAATTTTTTTTGCTAACCCAGATATTTTTTAATCTGGGTGAACCAGCTAGTTTTATTTGGGTAGACCAGCTGTTTTAGTCAAGTAGCATAGCCTCTAACTGGATGGCAATCCTGATTTCTACATGTATCCCTGTGGGTTACTTGTCAACCTGAGTGGCTTGTGAGCTGCCTAGTGGATTAGCAAAGCACCCTTCTGGGTGTGTCTGGGTCTGTGGAGCTGCGATCTTGAGGTCGATATCTGGTCTTTCACTTCTTCCTCTCTGGTGCTGCTCCTGTGCTTTGCGTCCCAGCCACCATGAACTGAACAGCTTAGCTGGGCCATGCCCGTCTGCTGTGATGCTTTTGCCTTGGAACCAACCAATACTGAACTGAACCCTCTGAAGCCATGAGCCAGATGCATGAAGTTGTGGGTGTTGGATAACTGATATCAGCAACAGGAAAGATGACTAATACAAGCTCTGGCCCTGTGCCTGAAGGGGCAAGAGAAAGAAAAATGGATTCCATTGGTATCAGTGCTGGCAGCCCTAGTTATTCTGATAATTTTTCCCCTAGTGCCAAAGTTACCCCTTCAGGAACAGGCAGGAACAAGGTTTGAGTGATCCCCTCAGCCTACCCTGGGTCACATTTGGAAAAAAGTAAAGTTGATCCTTCTATTCCAGACCTAGATATAAGTGCCTGCATGAGATCTATTGGAGAAAGAAAATAGCTTATGGATTTCCTATCTTACAAATGAGTCATCTGCTCCCAAGGAATATGATACAAGCATGAGCATCTAGTAGTGTGTTCTAGCTGTGCAGACCCCAGAGGAAGGTGTGTCTCAACCTCAAACACTGGGAAGCCATTTTTCCTGTAGTTATTTTCTGGAGATGCAGAGGAAAACGTGTAAGACCTATCGAATTTCTATGTCTCTGCCATCTGGTCAAAACTTGGAACCAATCAAGGTTGCCAAAGAATGAATATTAAGAATATATTGATGTAACCTACCTTTCTCCTTTACATTATCCTTTTGAACAAGGCTTCCCTGAAGCAATGATTTCCAGACAGCAATCTATAAAATATTAATCCTATGAGATTGTTTAATCAGAAAGAGACTCAGATGAACTCATTAGGCTAACGCTGACATGTCCATTCTCATCTGTGGAAAGCAGCTGTAGAGTATTGGTGGGAATGCGGCAGAATTGTGCAGCCTTTACCATTTTGCAGTGTCTTCCTTGGGCCTATGCTAGTTAGTTGCACAAGGGGCGGAGAGAAGTGTTTCTGGAATTTAATTTGCAAGGCACCTCCCTGGAGATCTTGCCGATATCTAGGCCGTGCAGCAAGTGCTGGGTTCCCATTCCTGAGTCTAAAAGCTATCACCCGGTGGTTTACCTTGATTCCCAGAAAAGTAGAGATATACAACAGAATAATGTGGGCAGCATGTGTACATATAGACAAACTTATGTACACATGTATATGTATCTTGCCTTAGGGATATAGTTTGAACTAGTTTGAGCTTTTTATTATGAGGAGGACACTAAGTTGTTTAAAAACCTAAGCAAGTTTGAGCTGTTCTCCCACTGAAATCTCATGTATATCTCATCAGATGTGTACTCTTTAACAAGACTGGAATGCATTTAGTTACTTCCTCTGGAATGCAGTTATTACCACACCTTTATAAGAGGCTTTCTCCAACAACCCCTTTTGTCACATTAATTCAGCCCACAGCCCTTGAGCAAGCCAAAGGAAAATTCTACTTACAAAGCAGAGTTGTTATTTTGTAAAAATAATTGTACTGCATACATAAATGACAGGTTTTCACATGTAGGTAATGCTGATAAATTCCAGGGCTTGGAAAATATACCTTTTTGTTGGAGACAAGCTAAACCAAACCTCCACAGAGGCTGCAAATCATGTATAGACCCACTCATTTCTCCTAATAGACACGGTACAGGTTGTTGCCAGAAATTTGAGCTCCTGTAAAATAAGTGCCTTGACTTCTTAATTTTAACATGAGATAGTTGCAAATGCCAAGATGTACTTTTGTAAAAATCCTAAGCTCCGTAGGAATGCAAAAGACTCATCCTGAAGCAAATGGATATTTCTGATGGATCTTTGCATAGAAACACAGAAAGAGAATCTTACAGTCAAGATGATCCAGCATAGACACAAGATGGTATGAAATATATAATCATGATATCACACCTTATAATAGCAAGAGAAAGGCCAGTTTGGGTCCAGCAGGAATATAAGGCACTTTGCATATATTAACCCCTTTAATCTTCAGGGTAATCTTGTGGGTCTTGTGTTATTGTCACTGCAGGATGACCATCAAATCTGGAAGTCCTGCTGATATATGATGTCACTGAGGATGTCTTCAGTGTGTCAAATAATTCGTTTCCTCTATTTTCTAGTTTTATGGGGCCCTGTGTTTGCAGATGGACAAGGTGAAGTTTGGCATGTATGAGGGTTGCTGGGGATTGGCATGCATCCCCACGTGGTTTCAGAGAGCAGGGGCACCCTGCAGCCAGGAACCGGAGTTCGTTTGCCTGGTGGACAGCGTAGCACTTCTCAAATAGGCACAGGTGAAATGAAGTCCAAAAGATTTGACTAAGTCATGGAAGCAGCAGGCAGAATAGATGAAGGAAACAATCTGAAGTTCAGGGGTGGCAGCTTTGATCAGGACTAAGCTTCAGCTAGTAATACAGAGCTGGGGGCTGCTTGGGCCCTAAGTTTCCTGGGAGAGGCTTCCTGCACTTCCCGGGTCTACAGCGGGGCCTGATCCCTGGACTCACTGCAAGGGTGACAGGCTATTTGGGAAACGACTTCTCTCCAGAATCAGCAGGACTGGCCTGGGAGAAGAGAGCCAGCCATGGGCCCTGCACACAAAGAAGATACTGTCCAGAGGAGAGCTGCTAGAATGAGTGAGTGGAGTGTGAGCTAGAGTGAAGAGCAGAGGTGAGAGGGAACGGACCGCCTACTATCCTGAGGAAGAAAGGGGGGCTGCCAGGCTCATCCAGCTCCCTTCAGAGAGGTCTCTGGAGCAGGAAAACAAAGCCTCACCCCTTCCTGCAAGTACTGGGAAAGCTCCCCACAGATTCAGGACTCAGATTTTATGAGATGCTTGCCAGGTCCAGGTATAAGTCTAGAAATTATTTTTAGCTCGTAGTATCCGATTTTTCATGACTCTTAGTTTTGTGCAGCTTCCTTGTTCCTTCCTTTGTTCATTCCTTCCTTCTTTCTTTCCCTCCTCCCTCCCTTCTCTTTCTTTCTTTCTTTCGTTCTGGTAGTTTCCAAAACTTACCCCTGTTCTTGTTTGGAAAAAAATTAGTCAAAGGGAATCTGAAAGCTCCTTGCTGTCTGTTGGAGTCCTAGCTGGATTCCAAATCTGTTCTCCTCTGGGGCTGAGAGATAGGCCTGAGGCAAGTGCCAACCCTGCCATGCCTCGGAGCTGGCCCAAGAACTTCTGGGCCATGCAGGAAGCTGTTTCTTTGCCAAAGAAGTGAAAAATGAGGAAGGCCAATTTGGATTTTTTTTCTTACCTTGATGTAAAGGAGAGGTTTGTGTTTAGAGATGCTGTCTTATGAGGTTCTAAGTAAAGAGCTTATTGGACAGAGGCAGATTCTGTGCTTTAAGCTGAGGTTGATGTGGTGGATCCTTCCCAGTCCCCAGACAGTACTTTTACTCTGATTGCATTATCACAGCTTGAAGTTATATAGTTATTTCTCTAATATCCTGTGTGTTATCTTTTTCTTTGGGCTACAAACTCCACCAGGACAGATTCTGCATCTGTGTTGCTCACACCCTGCCCCTCCATCTAGCGCATGGCACATGGTGGGTATTTGGGGAAGGAAGGGATGCAGAAGCACTGGCAATGGCCAGAGCTGGGGTGGACTTTGAGCACAGGCCGTGGGCTGGTCCTTAGTCTGTCTGCATTCACAGAGGGAGTGCCAGAGCAGGATGACCTTCAGATCTGTCCCATGAATGAGCAAGTACAGCGGTGGGCAAGGGCTGAAGGGCAGAGAGAGGGGGATTTCTGAGTACTGGGTTGGTCAGAGGAGGCCAGCTTGAGGGTGCGCTTAAAGTGGGACTGGGAGAGGGCACGCCAGGGCACCTGATGGCAGAAGGAAAGACAAGCGGGAACCCATGAGAAAGGTGCACAGAAGGTATGTGGGCTGACAGCCCAGACACCCAGGAGTCTACATTAAGCTCGGCAAAGAGGGAAGGTTACTGGGGATGGTACTGTAGACCCACTTGAAATGTACACCATAACAGTTGCCTAGTTGTTGAGCTCTTCCTTTACATCAGGCATAGGGTGAATGTTTCACATGAATTCTAATTCACACATCAGAGAGATGAGCTGGAAACTATTGTCTCCTTTTTCTAAAGGAGGAAATGGAGGCTTAGCGCAGTCAGGCCAGCCAGTGTGGAGTGTGGCCAGCTCCAGATCTGGGGGCATTATTGTCCCACAGTGTGTCCCCGTGCTCCATCCCTTACTCACATTGGGCTTAAACTTTGGTCAGCTGGAGACTGTTGAGCAGCACCCTTCTGCCCAACCTTCACACAGGTGACGGTCTGTGTTTATCTCCACTGCTCTCATTTTTGACATTTACTCATTGCTGTACCCCCAGGTGATATGTCTCGGGTCATTTTAGCATCCTAGAACCTCATGTTAGCGAGGCAGGCAGGTTCTTAGCATCTGACAGGCCTGGCTTCCTCCCAGTGCCTGCTCCACCCATCCCAGCTGTGGGTTTCAGGAATGGCGGCTTCATCATGACAGCCAGCACTATGGGCTGCCGCTTAGCTTACTGACTCACAGAGCAGGGCTGGAGCTCAGAGAGAACAGATGTGCGAGGTCCCAGGCTTGGGCAGGGCATGAGGGCCAGAGATGCTTAAAAATGGGGCCACTGTTTGACTTGCGAGGTGTTAGGTAGTGCAGGAAGTTTGGTTTTCCTATTGTGCTCTCATACAAACATTTATAAGTGAGTCATGGGCACCAGCATAAACCACACAGTATGCGGTTGTGCTGTGACTGACAGGCAGAGTACTGAAGTGGGCAGTCTGGAAGCCAGGGTGCAGTGCTTTCTGTACCCTTAAAGGCCAAGGTTTACTGGAGGAGCAAGGGATGGATATTCAAGGGGAAATGTTTCTATGATTATAGTCTAGAAAATAAAGATTCTGCGTGCGAAACAGAAGCTGCTTAAAATTCAGTTGGAATTTATAAGCTGATGGAACAGGTGTTCCTGGAATTTAATTAAGCTCCAAAACATTGTTCAAGTCTGGCAAGGAGTTGCCAACAAATGTATCTCCACTGCTCTGGGTGTCAGAACTCTACATTCTGGGCATGGACTTGGCTCCGAGCTAAGAGTGTGTTGTTTGACCATACAAGATTGTGTTCTGAGCGGGACTTCACTGCAAGTGTAAAAACTGAGTGTGCCAGGCTGGTTGAGGAGAGGGAACACTTGCTTTAGGAGGAGGATAAAAGGGTATACCAAAGACTCTGCCATCGAGATAAATACTGCCTTAACACAGTATTTTTAAAAATCCAAATTAATGACAAAAATCCATGATGAGCAAAGTATCAAAAGTTTAAAGACCGAATTTGAATAGCACAAAGCCCCCTCTAAACTCTGCCTAAAGTTCTTGTATTTAGGTGAGTGTCTTAGTTACTTTTCTTGTTGCTAAGACAAAAAAAACGACACCCAAAGTTAAACGGGAGAAAGGTTTATTTAAACCTCACGGTTGGTAGAGGTTTCAGTCCATATTGGCTGGCTCCAAGGCAGGGTGGCACAGGGCAGAGGCGCAACAGTTCATGGTGGCAGAAGACAGCAAACGCAACAAGGTAGGGATAGGTAGACCTCTTTCAGTCCCTTACAGTGTATGCAGGCTACCTGCCCAGAGCAGAGGTAGCACTCACACCCTAATCCTAGCATTAGACCATGGATCAATCACAAACTCTAGATTCGGCCACCCCGGAAAAGCTCCCCCCCATGATTGTATGAAGGTTTAGGGGAGACATCCAGACACAAACCATAACAGTGGGGTAACCTGATTCTCTAATCCTGTGGTATTCAGACACTAGCAATGGCTTCTAGATTGTTTTGTGGTCTCCTGTAAAGGGAAACTTCTTGTCCTCCCTCCTCCCTCTCTCCGTCATCCAATATTTATGGGGCACCCACCCATTCTGTGGTGTTTACTCTGAGCCCTGGTCTTCTATACTGAGGACTCCAAGATAAACAGGACATGGCCCCTGCTGAGCTGAGTAAGACAGACAGGTGAAACAGTGTTTACTGAGCTACAGTGAAGCCACAGACCTGCTGAGTAAGGGCTCTGAGGAGTCTTCCCTTGTCTTTTTAGGCCACCTGTTTTTCCCACAGGGCCCCAAATTCTTCATAGCTAGAGACAAATCAGTATTTTTGGTTTGATGGTAAATTCTGTGTGTCAACTGGATGGGGCTAAGCGATATTTAGAAACCTGGTGAAATGTTACTTCTGGACACACCTGTGGGGGTGTTTGGGAAGAAATTAGCATTTAAACCCACACTGTGAGAGCAGCCCTTGTAGTGGACCAAGGGAAGGGCTGCTCTCACAGTGTGGGTTTGTAGCATCCCATTTGTTGAGGGCTGGAACAGAATAAAAAGGTGGAAGAACAGCAAATTTTCTCCTCCCTCTCCTTGAGCTGGGCCCTCCATATTTTTTCACTTCTGGATTCTGGAGCTTACTCCATCATTTCCTGTGGTCCTCATTCCTTGAGAACTGGGGATACGCAGGCATAATTACACCTCAGGTTTTCCTCCTTTTCCAGTTTATTGACAGTAAAGCATGGGATTTCTTGGCCTCTATAACTTCATGGTGAGCCAATTCCCATGATAAATCTCCTATATATCTAGGGATATTCTTCTCGTTCTGTTTCATCGGCGGACCAGAAGTAATGCTCTCACATACCTTATGATAGTGCTTAAGAGGTCTGTTTGTGGGTTCTGAAAGTCTAATTTTTTTTTTTTTGGCGGTACTGGGGATCGAACTCAGGACCCTGCACTTGCTAGGCAGGTGCTTATTCTACTGAGCTATATCCCCAGCCCCTGAAAGTCTAATTTTGAATTCGTCACTTAATGGTTATACTTGAGCAAAATGACCGCACATTTAAGCCTGGGTTTCCTCACCTTTGAGTGAGGGTAGGCACAGCCAGCACCTTGCAGTTCCACTTGGCAGCTGTCCATCAGCCGATGCAGAGAAAGGTCAGCGGGCATTTGGCACATGGTGAGGGCATACAAGTGCCCGACAGAATCCCTTCAAAGGCATGAGGGCAGCAAAGGGAAAGAGCTCCTGTGTGGAGTAAAAGGTACAAAACAGCACAATGGTGTTTTTCTCAAGCTCTTACAGCCAGAGGTGCTTTGGAGCAATTCATGCAGCTCCTGGTGACTGTCATAGATGAGGCCAAGTTTGTTCTTCCAGAGTCTCCCAGGATTATCTTATTGTGTCTCCTGATTTAATTGTCTGCCCTTCCCATGCTGTCTCCCAGTCATAGATATATTAACAACAGGTATAACCTTATTATTTTATTATTAGACACTGACCACGGATAGGGCACTTGGCTTATATCAGCTTTATGAACTCAAAACATGAACAGTGGTTGCTGCTACTAAGAACTTCGTGAGCTATTTCCAGCAACAAGTACAGCAGATATGCGACCGGCACAGTCTGGGCATTGCTGAGTCTCAACTGGCTAAATTCTCCAACAGGTCAGCTGATAGCGACAACCTGCAACAAATAGTGACTACCCATCTCTTGCTATGAAGTAAAGTTTGTAATGGTTTATAGCTATGTAATTCTTTTTTTTATTAAAAAAAATAAAAGTAAAAAACATACGAACAAACAGACACCAATTAGCATAAAAAATAGTACAGTCACAACTAATCTACAGATAAGGTGACATGGTCTCAACAGTGGTTATTGCTTTATCCATTGATATCTTCGAAGTGTAAATATATGAACCCATATACAGACATGCAAATTTAGTCAATTAATCTTCTCAACAACAGAAAAAATACAAAAATCAAAAATCCAAAGACAAAAAACAAAACAGGCAAACAACAACAACAACAACAACAAAAACCACCAATAGTTGCTGCTTTGCATATTGATATCTTCGAAGTGTGTGTTCAGGATAACACATACAGACATACAAGATTGATCAAATAGCCCGTCATTGATTATTCCTTAGCATTAAGCGATATAATACAATAGTAGAACCATGTTAGCCCTCCTGCATATATGTATATTCATATATACATACATACGTTTTTGTCTCTTTCTTTTCACCTTTCCCTCATCCCATCTGTTCTTTGTTTTAGAACAGATTTCCTTCATGACTCTTAGTTTATATTCCCACGCTCGGGTTCTTACACCAGTGATACAATACGTTGCCTGCACGTGTATCGCTGATTTATTTCACTTATGAGTATGGACTCCAGTTTTGTCCACTTGCCTACAAAGTCCCCAAAACTGTCTTTCTTTATAGCTGAATAATATTCCATTATATAAAAATGCCACAATTTTTAATCCAGTCTTTTGTGGATGGGCACTTGGGTTGCTTCCACATTTTACCTATTACAAATTGTGCTGCTATAAACAAGGGTGCACGTATATCAGAGTGATATGATGTTTTCAGATCTTCTGGGAAAATACCCAGAAGAGGAATAGCTGGTTTGAATGGAACCTCTAGACCTAGTTTGCCGAGAAATCTCCAAACGGCTCTCCACAGTGGTTGCACCAGTCTGCATTCCCACCAGCAGTGTAATAGAGTCCCTATTTCTCCACAGCCTCACCAGCATCTGTTATTGGATG
>PVLD010027562.1:0-20587 GCA_004027595.1 Dinomys branickii | reverse complement strand
CCCCCCCCCCCCCGACCCCAGAGCTGGTAGACTATAAAAAGGAATTGAGGAAGGACTGGCTGTGAGTTCCTCGGAGGAGCTCTAGTCTTCACCTTCAGCTTGATCGTCTCCTGGCTTGCGGTGCAGACTCTTCGGCTTCCACCTGGGACTCCAGCATTCTCGTGTTGGCTCTCTGGCCTTCATTGTAGATTCATCAGCATTTTGTCGCAGATTCAACAGCCCTTGATATGGATTTGCATGGACACTGTGGTGAGCTCCAGGCCCCAGGCCTGGGCTCTTCAATCTCCAGTGTGCAGACACCCTCTGCACACTTCCTCATCTAACCCTGTAGCTGACCGTTATAAGCCAAATAGGTAATTTGTTGTACATTTGTATATCTTGTGTTAAATCTCTTCCTCTAGTAAACCCTGACTGATACACACATATTTTTGGTTATGGCTTAAGTTTATACAATACTGTGAAAGCTAATTTGTCAAACTTCATCCCTTTTTTGAGATTTTTTTCCCATTTGTTTGTGTTTTGAGACAGAATCTTATGTTACCTAGGCTGGTGTTACACTCCAGATCTTCTGCCTCATCCTCCTAAGTGGTAGAATGACAGGCATGAACCACACCAGCCTCATTTAAGGCTTTTTATGTGCTATTATATCAGGCTCTATCAAACTGATTAAAGTATAAAGATAAAAAATTATTTTCCACAGAGAACTCCAGTCATCTTCTTAGGGATTCATAGATAGAATCTGGTAAGGGGAGATAGGCAGGTGATGATTACATTCCATAAAATACTTTAAGGTGTTGTGACAGAAATATGTGCTGGGTCCACAAAAGATACCTGGAAGGAGCAATCCATTCTGTTTGCGGGAAGATAAGTTCGGGACTAGTTGGGAGATGGAGTGAGAATTGTGCTGCTTTAAAAAAGAATTAACCCTCACATCTTTGAAACTACAATTACTGTCTAGTGAATTTAGGGTAGAGGACTGATAGTAAATTTAAAAAGCATTTGTGGTGAATCAGCTTTGAAAATATCCTATAAGGGTCTATAATTTAGCAAGGAGGTTTTACAGGGTCTCAGGTGAGAGAGTCCATAATGGTGTCTGTATGCTGGAGAGCTGGAGGATCTGCTAGTTGCTCCAAGCAAGGCGAGGGGATCAAGAATTCAGTGCCTGTCCCAGACCAACGTCCTAGCAGCTCCTGGAAGAGCCACTGGTATGAGTCTGTGTGGGAATACTGAAGAGACTGGAGTCAAGGTGCACAAGTGATGGTCATAGCAAACTACACATCCACGCAAGCAGAATGGCTCTTCTCAATTTCCTCTTCCTTTTCCTTTGATTCCTTCCAGGCTGAAAGCTTATTGGATGGAGCCACCAACAAGCAGAGTGGATCTTTCCCCTTAGTTTGCTGGTATATATGCCCTTCATCTCTGAAAATATCCCCAGATACACTCAGAATTATGCTTTACTAATCTGCTTGGGGTTTTTAATCTAGACAAGCTGTTATATCACCATTAACAGTCATAAGGACCTACACAAACGAATCTCCAATAGGGAATACTGAGCTATGATAATATTAGTGAGAGTTAGAAATAGTATGCATATAGTTCTTAGCATATAGTAAATACCTGTTTAGGTTACTATGATGATGAAAATTTGTTTTTTATTTATTTATTTTTTTTTTATTTTCTGGTACCAGGGATCGAACTCAGGACCTTGCGCTTGCCAGGCAAGTGCTTATGCCACTGAGCTATACCCCCATCCTGATGATGAAAATTTGTGTATAATTCTTTGCACTGGTGCAGAAAATCCAGAGTGAATTCAGCTCTCCATACAATGAGCTCTCAAGAGAATCACAAAAGGTGGAGAGCTTGAGCTGCTTTATACCTGAACCAGTCCAGTTTTCTTGTTTTATTAAAGAGGAGAAGCAGACACGAGGAAGTTAAATGATCTGCCTAACCTACACCAGCAAAATCTGCATGAAGCTTCAGAACTTTGTCTCTGAGACCTGGAAAAGAGAATTGTGTGTCTTGAGGCAAGAGGTGTTGGTGAACTCAGAGCCTTTCATGTTTTTAAATTATTTAAATACTGTGTCAGCAAAGCCTGGCTTACAAATTGCAGACACAGTGTGCCTCAGGAAGCTTATCTCTTTTGCTGAAATCAGTTATTAGCCCTATCAGTCACAGCATTGATTGTTCTAGAAGCTAAAATCAGAATAATCAAAATTTACATCTTAGCTGGGTGTGGCGGTGGATGCCTGTAATCCTAGTACTCTGGCAGGTTGCAGCAAGGGGATCAAAAGTTAGAGGTCAGTCTAGGTAACTTAGTGACTTAGTGAAACTCTCAAAATTTAAAACTAGTACAAAACAAAAGGCTAAGATGTTCAGTTCAAAGACCCTGGGTTTAATCCCTGTACCATAAAAAACAAAAACACAACTTGCACTTGGGACACAAACACTGCCAAAACGACCCCTCCCCGTCTTTGTAGCACTCCATAACAATATTAGGCATTTTCTACTACAATTCTATAATCTGCTACATCCCACAATGGTAAGAAGGTTAAAGGAATCGTTGATGGAATAGAATTTACAGAAGGGAAACCACTAAAAGTCCTACTGTCACTTCATGCTTTGCCACATCTGACAAATGGGGAAGAAACCGGCTTTTATCAACATTAACCCAGAGCCACGGTCAAGGTCCCCCTAGCTCACTGGCATAACTATGATCTCTTTGTTACAGTCCTGTGGAAAAAGGCAGGAAGCATGAAATAAGTATGTCTGTCACACACATCCTTTCTCTCACCCGTGACCTGTTGAAGAGGAATTTTCCCTCTCCCGGCCATGCCTCCTTCCTCCAGTGTAATAAAAATATATATGTGGCTTTGCATTCTTTGAACTTGTTTCCTCAGTTCTAAATATGAGATATAATATCTTTATTATTGGTTTGCTGAGATAATTTAACTAGGTAATCCTAATAGTATGGACTCCTGGCTATATTTACACATAAAATAGCACCCTGCCTCTCTTGCCTGCTTCCTGCTTCCCCCCCATATTTCCTGTTTCCCCACTCCTCCTTCCTTCCCTCTTTCCTCCTACCTACGTACTTTCCAAACACACTAGTCCTACTTCTATCATCTTAAAATGATTATGGGGTCACAAAAGCCACACTTTCTCTCCCTGGAATATGACTTCCATTTGTGAACTAGAGAAGCATTCTAAGATCCTTCTATCTTTAAAATTCTGCAAATATTTTTGTTTTTGTAAACCAAACCAGCCAATGTGCATGATATACCTGTTTCTAAAGATATTTTGCATATATCTATACCTGTCTATCTATATATATCTATATTTAAATTTTTTGTGTAAATATTGGCTTTTTATGTGTTTCTGATAAAAATCATTTATTCCTTTTCCTTAAGTGAGAACCAGAAAACTAGCAGACTAGAAGAGAACATATATTTCAAGTGTGAACTTTTACATGGTTACAGGCCAAGTAACTCAGGTTCATTCATATTTTCTTCATTTTCTAAAGAAAAGGATGGATGCTCCATATACTCTACATTCAATTTGGGGCTGAAACAATTGTTCAGAGAGATATACATCCTAGGAACCAAACAAGAAGTTTAACATAAATTGTATTCGTCACCACACCTGACTATTACAAATTCCCATTGAACTACACAATATTCTGCTGTGACATTTAGGGTTTCACCATTCTTTTGCTTATATGATTTGGAAACCTAAAGATACAAGACCAAATGAACAAAAAAGAAGGCAGTGTCTCAGGAATTTTTGGAAATTATTTAGGTTCATAGCATGTTTTTTTTACATTAACTACCTACTTTAGAGAAAGACCATAGATTTAAATACATCATAAAAGCAAAAGAAACATCATTAGCTGGAAATCAAAAAGGAGCGAGAAGCCAGGTGTAGTGGTGCACAGCTGTAATCACAGCACTCTAGGAGGCTGAGGCAGGAAGACTGTAATTCTGAGCCCAGCCTGAGCAACTTAGTGTCCTGAGTGAGAATTTGTCTCAAAATTCAAAAATTAAATAGGCTGAGGGTATAGCTCAGCTTGCAAGCCCTGGCCAATCCATACTGTGAAGGTAGAAAGGATGATAAGCAAGAAGTGCCAGGTTTGCAGAGGAAAAAGCAGAGAGGGAGGAGGCAGAGGACACAGAGCTTTGTTCACTCGGGACTAAGTGTTTGTGGGGACTGTTCTCTTTTTCTATTTTGCCAACCTTCATCAGGAGCTACCAAATTTCTTTCTGAAGGAAGATGCTCTCAGTTACATTTTTGTCCAAGCATTTGTCCAGAAAAATAAACAAAATATGACATATATACATATCGGAATACCATTAATTCTTAATGAGAAAGGAAATTCAGACACATGCATGCAGTGTGGATCAACCTTGTGGATGCTATGCTGTGAAAAGAAAGAACAAAATAAGATGTGAGGGCAACTTGGCCAGGACATCTGATCACCAAGGCTGACTCAGCTGATCCTGACTGGCTAGGCGGTTGTTCCCTTCCTCCCTCACGGTTCCAAGTATTCCCCTCCCAAAATTGCACTTGGTGGAAGAGGACAACCACTCTCAATAATAATGTGATGAGCTGAACTCCCTGCTAGAATCTCCAAAAAAGCTCTCAAGAAAAAGCAAAATAAAAGATAATGGGAAACAGGGAGACAGACCCTTTGCAGGAAGAAAGATGTCTTGGTTAATTTCTCATTGCTGACACAAAATACCTGATGCTCAAATTTAAAGGAGGAAAGGTTTATTTCAGCACAGAATTTGTACAGGTTTCAGTCCATAGATGGCTGGCTCCAAGCCAGGGCGGTAGAGGGGCATTGCAGGGAGAAACAGTTCATGGTGTGGGAGGCTGAAGGCAGGAAGTAGCAGCAAGCCAGCCTGCTTTCTGTCACTTCGTGTTCCATCCAGGGTAGAAGCCTACTGATTGGTGCCAACCATGCCCACGGTAGGGCTTTTATATCCACACCTTTAATCCCATTATCACAGCCTTAATCCACGTTCACACATGCTAATCCAGCTACTTTCAGGACTCCTCAGCTATGACCACGTGAGTCTTTGGGGGAACATTTAGATACCAGCCATAACAGAAAAGGACAGAAGATGGTTATGGTTGTACAACAACTTGAGTATTCCTAATGCTGCTGAACTGTACACTTACAAATAGTTAGGATGGTAAATTTTATGTGTACTTTGCCATAATTAAAATGATAATAAAAATTACCTGGGCAGGTAGGTAGTTTATTATTACTGGCAATGAAGGCTAACAGTCAAGAAAACTTTACGCAAAATAAGCTGCCTCTAGATGAGCTATAGCACAGAGAATTGGAGAAGAATAATCTTGCATAAGATTTTTGCTATTTTGTAGATGATATTAATGTTCTGTTGTTCAGCAAAAGCTCTGTAGGGCAAATACCATCAGGGAACTAAGGTTCAGAGGTTACTAACTTGAGCGTTTTTACAATGTGAGGGTGGTCACATAAGGAGCCTAATGCTAAGGTGGTCTATGACAAAGCCCATACCCTCTTCCATGCTGCTATTTCTTTAAAGGCTAGTTTCCACTCAGTTTGAAATACTGAAAGTAATAACTCCATGGGTAGGACTATTTAAGGAAATGGAAACATTTCTCAGTTGTGGAAAGAGAAAGCAGGAAGAAATGATTTCTAACAAAATGAGAGAGCTAGTTAACCTTCTACTTACTAAGAAGGTTATAGTTAAATCTCAGAAACCATTTTGAATTTTCTGGCCACTTTGACTTCTGTGTTTAAAAGCTCAGTAGCATAAGACATCTATCCCAACAATCATACTTCTGAAGATGGCAGAAGACAAAATGAGGCCAAAGCTAAGTTTTCCTGGCTATGCTTATGATAACAGAGGGTTCAGCATTAGCTTTAATACAAGATAGCACAGCTCACAGTTGAATTGAAAACTCTGGGAGGGGGGCTTCCAATTAGCAATAAAAACTATATTCTGACTGTCTTAATCTAAGGAGTTGTCCTATGATAGGAAGAGCATTGGCCCTGACTGCCTAAGAATGGGGCTGCTCCCTAATCTGTCAGAGGTGCTTTCTAATCATGTTGCTTCTGACCACTCTCTCAGCCTCTCTGAGCCTTGATTTCCTAATATGTAAAATGGGAACGATAATGTCTAATATAAAAAATTGTCAAAGGACTGAGTGATACATAGCAAGATGGTGTATGTTAAAGTGCTTGGTGCATTTTGATTTAATAGGAGAGGGTTAATAATTTATCCTGAAAAAATTTGTTTATTTCCAAGTAACAGGTGTTCTGTGTATCTAAATAAGGTAGCCCATTTCAGGTCTAGCTAGATTTCAGCTGAAGTTATTGGCAAGGAAGGGAAAATGTTAATAAAAATTAAATCTTTCCATGGGTTGACACGAAAGGAGAACTGGAGGAATATTAACAACCAGTGGAGATGTAATGAACACAGTAAGATGGCGCCTTTCTATTATCTCAGACTTGAGGCTGATTAAAAATTCTTCCCATCTGATGTCTTTAGTTAGGATGCCAGATAATCACATTTATAAAGGAAATAATTTATGGCACAAATGTTTTACTTACTAGCATCCTGCATGCATGGCATGGGAAATAGTTCACTTGAGCCAGTAAATAACTGAGCAGATTTAGAACACAACTGTAAAAAGCGACATTAATAATTGAAATGTAAAACCACCATTTCTTTAAAAGCTACAGTTATTGGCTTCAGTGGAGTGAAAACTCTCTGGGCAACCAACCTTTACACTTTCTCATGAAACGCCACCCCATCCCTCCCCACCCGACCTGGCAAGTGAGGGTGGTTAGAGAACTGGTTTGAACTCCTGGTTAGAGCTGTCAGTCACTATTGTTCGTGGTGGGGGTGAGCTGAAGAATGAAGTTTATGCTCTCTTCTTCTTGTGAACATGTTGTGTATCTGGATCCTCAATTTTCCCATAAGCCTTGAGCTAAGGAGCATCACGGATTCCACCCAGTGCTGTAGGTTAATCTTCCAGATGGCTAATTCCCTACCCTACTACATGGAGTGGGAAATATAGCTGGATAGAAAAGTCATACCAAATCTGCAGAAATATGAAAGAACAGATATTTAGTTCCAAAGCCCATAGCTATTTGCGCACTTACAATCCTGGAAATCCTTAGCTATTTGCTGATGATCTTCTGCTTTTTTGGCCCTCCTAGAAGACAAGGATAATGCTACAGAGTAATGAGGGTGCGAGGCAAAGACAGCTTGTCAGGAATTTTAAAAGAAAGGAAGCAATTTTTCTTTTCTCTCTTGGCCAAGATCACACGTCAGGGAAGGAAGCTATGCTGTAGCCTCCCTGTCCACATGAAGGTGTAGACATATCACACCTCTGAGAGTGAAAGGATGCTAACGTTCTTCTTAAAGACAAAAGAAAGGATTTATTTTCTGTTGTTTGTCAATGAATTTGGTGCAGATTAGAGAGGATGACACTTGAGGTGGCAAAGAAGCTTTCCTATGGATTATGGGGAATTTATGACATATGTATTTATGATAGCAGCACTTACAATCAACTGGACCTTTGCTGTCATATCACTGGCTAGTTTTTGCGAGAGTATCTTTGTCCTTTTCAGTGTTGACATTCATACTTCTTTGAATTCAGAGTGAGGGAGGAAATGAAATGAGAAATCAAAACTGAGGACATTTCCATGGACATCTTATTGTTACATCATAATGTTCCTGGTTAAACGAGACTCCTCTTCTTCCAAGCCCAACGGCTGATGGAGAAATGGTTCAGGCTTGAGCTGAATGTAGTGTGTTAGCTTGGTCATCTAAGGCATTTAGACAATGCTAAATGCCAAAATTCCAGTGATGATTCAGTAGGTGGTAAAAAGTTTTTAGCAAGGAAATAATTTTGTCTACTTCATCTTATGGTCCCTTTTGCCTAACTGGCCACTTATCTGTTGCTCGCTAAGACCCAGGAGACCACCTGAAGCTAACCCCTCCAGCAGTTCTCATTTGCTTCTGTAGTTTATTTTAAATTTGAACAGATTTCAGTGATTCACCTTCCACATTCAAAGAGAATTTGTGTTTTCCACTAGATGCCAAACGATTAAGCTTAAAGCCACTAGTTTTTTTAGTGTTAACTGCTCATTCCTTATTGTAGTTTGATATTGTTATTCAACTACTGTAAATAAATGCTAATTAACAAAATGTCAATTGACTTTTAACGCAACTGCAGATGGCTTTTACTTTTCAAAAAACACTTTCATCTTTATCAGCAACAGATGAAGAACCACCATGTCTGACATAGTGGCAATCTATTATGGTTCCAACATATGCATTCTAAATGAGGCTCCATGCAAAGCCTACTAAATGATATATTTTTGTTAGCTTAATAATATCTAATGGAATTGTGATCTATGGGCCTCAATGAAGGGATTCTAAATATAGTTAAAAGATATTTTTTAAAGGAGTCACAAAAGAGAAAGATTGCCAGTGGTATGTGCATAGATTTACATTAAATGGCCTCATTTTGTTCAAAAGTATAGGCTCAGAAAGGAAAGAACTATTCTGGCCAAATAGCTGTTTGTAGAATAAATAAGGAAATCCCACTTCTGAATGGGAGGGAGAATCTCATTAAGTTAAAAACATTTAGAAGTTAGCATTTATTAATCTGATGCTTCAAAACACAAATTGAAGAACTATGACTTCCCAAACCTTAGTGCGGAGGCTTAGAACTCAGGAGACATGTGTTAGCCATTCTCTTACATGACAGTCTGGGTATATTCAGAAATGTGAACAAGATCCCTCCTCCCAAGCAGTGAAGCCGTTTAATGTTTAAATAGTGTGGGAAGAAGGTTCTCACATGTCTGAGAAGGAACCTACAGTCCAATTTTTTTCATGTTTGACAACAGGAACAAGATGGGACCAAAGGTAAAAATTTTATGTCTCTACTACAGGAAACATAATATTTCTAGCGATAAGCTTGGTCTGGTGTGAAGCACAAAATGCATATTTTTATAAGGCATCGAAGAACAGCCAAGATTTATAAGACTTGAGGAGTGAAGATTCCGGGGAGAAGAGAAATTCCCTGAATGAACTAAGCCCGCACTTCGCTCCACCGTCTTTAAGGCATTTGCTGATCTGAGGGCCTAGAAAGAAAGAATGAGAACAGAAAGGGAACATTGAGAACTGGGGAGAGGCAGGGAAGCCAGCAGCGGCAGCAGTCTCACATGGCTTGGGTGACACAAATGGAGTCCAGGATGCCGAGGGAGACGGGACCCGGGAGAGAAAGACTCTGAGAGAAGCAAGGCGGACAGGATACTCTGGTTTTCACCTAGTATCATTTGTTAAATTTGTAGGTTGCATAGGCAAGAGGTTGAAAACATAGACCATAAAGCAGGGAAATTCACAAAAGAGTCTGGGCCGTTCTCATGGAGGTCAGGAGACAAAAATGCAGCTCAGGACTTGTCAAAGAGGAGCTCAAACAAGAACCCTTGGCTGTCTGTTGGAGCCAGAAGCATCTTTTGGAAACCTTCCAAAGACTGGAATTCACCTGTCTCAGGTCAGTCCCTGGTTTTGGTATTGTGATTTCCTGAACTACAGCTATCTGTAGACGATAGTGCAGGTCCTCTCTGGAGAAAGACAGGATGATCTCACATATATCCAATTTTGCATGAACAATGTTGTACATTTAATAAAACATTACCAGACAACACAAGAAACAGAATTAAAAACAAAATCAGAACACGGGAACATATCTAGCTTTAACCCAGAGATTAGAATTAAGAGTAAGAATTAAAAATAACAGATTAATATGTGCAAGAAAAATAAATATCCAGAAAGAGATTTTTACCAGAGAACTGAAGTAAGAGAATAAAATAGAACTTCTAGAATCGAAGAATGCAGCAAATGATATTAGGATCTCAGTGGAGGATCTTACGGCATTTTGGACATAACAAACGGCAGATTTGTGAACTGGAAGACAAGCTAGGTAAAGTGTTAAAATTGAAGAACAGAAAGCAAATGGATAAACAATGCAGAATTAGAGTAAGTGCTGTATGGATACAGAGAGCAAGTCCAGGCACTTCTACTTGGAGTCACAAAAGGGGAGGACAGAGATAATCATGCAGAAGCACTATTTGGAGACACAATGGCTGAGATCACCATAGAGGTGCTCCAACCTTCAAGAGGAGGTTGGAGGAAACCACAATATAAAGGAAACCACAATTAGGCTCATAATGGTAAAATTTCTGCAAACTGAAATCTTAAAAATATCCAGAGGAAAAAAGACATTCCCTTTAGAGGGGCACCAGTAAGACTGACAGCTGTTTTCTCAGAAGAGAAATAAAAGCCGGAAAGCAATGCAATGACACCTTTAAAGTACAGAAAGAAAAAAACAAAACCTAAGAGTGCCAACTTGAAATTGTTTACCCAGTAAAAATATCCTTCAATGTGAAAGTGAAATGTATATCTTTCTAGACAAACAAAACTGGAAAATTCATCACCAGGGGACTTTCACTGAAAGAAATGCTAAAGGAAATTCTTCAGATGGAAGGAAAGTTATCTAAGAAATCCAAGAAAGAAGGGAGAGTAGTACAACAGTACATGGTTAATCAAATGTGTAATTACAGTCTTGTGAAACATAAAGTATATATAGAAAAAAATCATGAAAACTCTGAAATAAAATTACAGTAGGGGATATTATTGGAATTAAAGTGTTCTATAGTCTATTATAGGAACAACAGCAGCAAGAAAAATCTTACTGAATTTGTCGAGCTAAACCTCAGAGTCCTGCTGGTCAGAGGAAGTGAAATGAAGTTACTTGCAAGTGAAGTGACTTACAAGGACATTAGAGCAAACTGAGACTCAGGGTAAGAACTTGAATTCCACTATAACAAATCAAGTGATTTTGGTCAGATGACCAAATTCTTTGACGGACCAAAAGTGTCACTTGGCTGCCTGATGGGGAGTTTGCAGGTAGGAGGTGGGAAGAACTTCAAAACTGGGTAGAAAATTATCAATTTAATGTAGGCAACAAAGGACCAGTTTTCTTCTCATCTTTAAAAATAAACACTGCCACAAAGTTGGCCTTGGATTAAAAAGTCTGTGGGGATTTTAGATCTAGCAATAGAAACATCATTTACTCAGCACTGGCTAATTATGAGATATTAACTATTTTTTCCAAAAAAATGAGACCTTTAATATCTAACTCCTTCTTTTTTATTTATTTTTTTTAATTTTTAAAAGTATAAAAAAGAAAAACAACAACAACAAAAAGGAAAACATTAACAAAAAGACACAAAACAGCACAAGAGCAGTACAATCAAAACTGAATTACAGACACAGTGACAGAGAATCACCAATGGTTGCTGCACTACACATTGATAACTTCAAAGTGCATGTCTTTGAAATCACATATAGACATGCAATCTTGATCAAACAATCATGAACTGTTCCTTACCATAAAGCGGCACAAGTCAACAGTGGCAGCAGATTAGCCATCCTGCATATACACACATAGACACATATCTGTCCCTTTCTTCCCTTTCCTCCTCCCCTCAACCCACCTGCTCCCTACCTTTTAGCAGATTCCCTTTACACTCCCCAATCCACATTCCCATCTTCAGATTCCTACACCAGTGAAACAATATGCTGCCTGCACATGAACCTCTGATTTATTTCACTTATGAGTATGATGTCCAATTGTGACCATTTGCCTACAAAGGCCCCAAATCCATCCCTCTTCACAGCTGAGTAATATTCCATTATATAAAAATGCCACATTTTTTAAATCCAGTCCTCTGTGGATGGACACTCAGGTTGCTTCCACAATTTAGCTATTACAGATTGTGCTGCTATAAACATGGGTGCACATATATCACGGCGATATGATGCTTTCAGATCTTCTGGCAAAATACCCAGAAGAGGAATAGCTGGGTTAAATGGGAGCTCTAGACCAAGTTTGTTAAGGAATCTCCAAACCGATCTCCACAGTGGTTTCACCAGTCTGCATTCCCACCAACAGTGCAGAAGAGTTCCTATTTCTCCACAGCCTTGCCAGCATTTATTACTGGATGATTTCTTAATGCTAGCCAATCTTACTAGGGTGAGATGAAATCTCAATGTTGTTTTTATTTGCATTTCTCGAATGACTAAAGACGTAGAACATTTTCTCATATATTTATTTACCATTTGTATTTCTTTATCTGAGAAGTGTGTATTCATCTCAGATGCCCATTTGTGGATTGGGTCTTTGAATTTGGACAGGTTCATGTTTTTAATTCTTTGTATGTTCTAGATAGAAGACCTTTGTTCAAGGGACAGCCAACTAGGATTTTTTTCCCAATTTGTCGGGTTTTTTTTCACTTTGCTGGTGATTTCTTTCAATGTACAAAACCTTTTCAGTAAGATGAGGTCCCAGTTATTGATTCTTTGAAGTGTTTCCCTTGCAGCTTGATTTTTCTTCATGAATTTTCTCTGCCTACTCCTATGTCTTCAAGATTTTTACCTACTTTCTCTTCCAATAGATTTAGAGTTTCTGTTTTAATATTGAGATCTGTGATCCACTTTGACTTGAGTTTGGTGCATTGTGATAGACTTGGGTCAATTTTCAGTCTTTGGCAAGGGGCAAGCCAATTTTTCCAGCATCATTTATTAAATAGGCTATCTTTTTTCCAGTGAGTATGTTTGACCCCTTTGTCAAATATTAGGTGGTTGAGTGTGTGTTTGTGTTTATGGCTGCATCTTCCAGTCTGTTCCATTGATCCTCAGGTCTGTTTTTGAGCCAGTACACGTTGATTTTATTACAGTAGCTTTGTAGTATAATTTCAGGTCAGAGATTGTGATTCCACCTGACTTGTCCTTGTTGCCCAGGATTGCTTTTGCTATTCTGGGTTCTAACTCCTTCTTCTGGTATATCTAATCTGCTACTTAAAATATCTATTAGAGTTTTACATTTTGATTGTCTTATTTTTCCTTTTTAGACATTAAGTTATATATATTTTTTTCATTTTTTTGAGACCAAGTCTCACTAGGTAGCCTAGAGTGACCTTGAACTTGTGATTCTCCTGCTTGAGCTTCCCTGAGTGCTTGGGATTATAGGTGTGTGCCATCACACCTAGGTTTTACTGATTCTTTAAAGAAAAATGCCTACTTTGTCCTTTTAAAACAGTTTTCTAGTTCCAAGCCTGATCTCTTTTTTTCTTTTATAATAAATATTCTTTCTGTATAACTGTATCTGCCAGTAAGTAAAGTATTTGTAAATCTGTTTTCCCTTACATCATGGTGTTCTGCTTACTTGTACACCTCATTATTTTTGACTATTTTTGGACCCTGTGCTAAGAAAATTATGAATCCTTAAAGCTCAGGATGATATGAATGTGTCTTCCTCCAGGGAGGATTTGTGTTTGTTTCTGAAAGCTATCTGGAGGAGCCAACTACCACCTTAAAGCCAAATGTGAGATTGAGGGTCTGTGATCCACAAGGGGATGTGAAATCCAGCTGTTCATTTGCAGGAAGGCGCTGTCACTTTTGGTTCTTTTTTACCTACAGACATTATTCCTTCTAAGTTTAAGCTTATTATAGGGTAGGGATGAGTTCTTGATATACTTTATAAGTGACATAAGCTTTAGACTTTGAGGACTATTGTGTCTGTGCTTGTGTAATATTTTCCTCTGCTTAGGTCTGGTAGTTCTTATCTACATTGTTAGCTCTTTTCTTTTTTTTCCAGGACTGGGGATTGAACCCAAGGACTTTGCACTAAGGTATATCATCAGCCATATATATATATATATATATATATATATATATATATATATTTTTTTTTTTTTTTTGAGACAGGTTTCAGTAAGTCACTGAATTGCCAATGCTGGTCCCACACTTGCAATATTCCTGCCTCAGCCTCCCAGAGTGCTAGGATTACAGGTGTGTACTACATTGTCTGGTTTCTTAGGTGTTTTTAGGAAGATGCTTTGAGTAATATATTCATCATTTCAGTAGCCTAATTACCTGCAATATCTTACTTACTATTCTTAGGAATTAAATTCAGAAATACAGGATAATAAATATTTTGCATTGTGTTGATGTTATCTCTCTGAATTGGGAGTTCCAAATGCAAATACATACTTTGTAAGCTGAAATACTTACAAATACTGTAAGTTGTCATTACTTAAATGAAAAAGAAAGAAACCCAATAAATGTGCTGGCTACCAGCCCATGCAAGGAGGTGCCATCCCCACAGAATGGTGAGGATTTCAAGTTCCCACTTATTATTTAGCCAAAGAGAAACATTTATTAGGGCTTTACTACAAAGCAGAGGCCAACTGACCATGAGACAAATCCAATCTCCAGGATGTTTTTATAAAGTTTTATCGGAACATGGACTCATTCATTCCTTTGTGTGTTCTCTATGACTGTTTTTGCATTACAAGGACAGAGATGAACTATGTGCAGCAGCATATGCCTGTGGTCCCAGCACTGAGGGAGACTGAGGCAGGAGGGTTGCAAGTTCAAGCCCCACTTGGCTAATTTTGTGAGATCCTATTTCCAAATAAAAAATAAAATGGAATATAGTTCAGTGGTAGAGTGCCCCTTGGCTCATTCCCAGTACCAGAAAAACAAATAAACAAATAAACAAAAATAGAGTAGAGTAACTGTAGCTGAGCCTATGGCCATAAAATCTACATACTTACTTTCTAGAAAAAGATTGCAAACTCCTACTATAAAGCATTATTCCTCAGAGTGCCTGCCTGAGCAGTTTAAATTTAGGGAGCAAGTTAACACTAGCAATTTTCTTTCTGCATTATTTTTTGTGCAGTCTTGAATCCTGGGAGCTTGGAATCCATGTGATAGACTCTTCAATCATGTGACAAAACTAAAACAGGAAAGAGCAAGTAGTAAGAATATCTCCAGGTAGCAGTATGGTAGTTTAATCACTGTGCTCAATAGAGAAGGCTTTGAGGCAATGGAGATTCACATGCAGCAGCAAGAAGGAACACACCTAGGCACGGATGGTCTGTGATGGGCAGATTTCCACAGATCAGCAGCTGCTTTCCTGGAGCTGGGCTGGGAGTGTGAGCCAGTGGGGAGTTTTCTCCAAGGGCAGGATAACTTCTAGAGACCATTCTCCTTCTCAGGAGAGACATAGCAGAAGAACTGAAGAGAAATCAAGAAAAGGAAGTGATGTTCAAAGCCTGAGACTGTGCTGCTTCTTTTTCTCAGCACCACCCTAGTGAACAGAAGCCCAACTTCTGTGGAGAACATGGGTCACCTTACTGCCCCACCCACCTCATGGCCTGGGCTTCTCTAGGTAGATGGTGGTGAAGCCACTTATTGTGGGTGTTAAGGCTATGCCTGTTTCTGTGTGGAATTCTAGCTTCCTAGTGAAAACCACTGAATCAAGAAGATGATCAGGTTGAAATGTGTTTTTTGAGATGAACTAGGAATCATGAAAAATGCACTCATCTCTGGTGAGCCTGTTTGTGTTAGTAGATTAAAAAGCAAGGTATGAAATACCTTCCCCTGACCCAGAGCCCCAAAGGACAGATGCCTTCTGAGATAGGAGAGTGTGAAATCGATGCTGGGTCCAGGAGTGAGGAATAAAGAAAAAATGCTATCATTTCTTCATGAACAACCAGCTGCCTGCCTGCTGTCTTGTTTATTCAGCCATCTGAAAATTCCATGGGGATTTTGAGCTGGCCCTTTGCCTGCTGATGAGTCTGTAACTCTGCGACAATTAACTATAATGGCCCCGAGACAGGCCCTTCTCAATCACGCCCATCCTGGGCTGCCAAATGCCATCTGCCCCTGGGTGGCTGGGTAACAGCACTCCCATTTTATTCCTTTTTTTTTTCCCCTCATGTGGAATCTACTGTCTTCTGTGTTAACTGGGGAGCCAAGATGGCTCTGAATTCCTCCCTATAATGTGGAGTGGTAGGAAAGGAAAGGGGGGTATGTGGGAAAGGCTAAGGGACTCCCTTCTCTAAGACTGGGATACAAAAAGCCCCTCTATTCCAGGCCACCTGGACTCACCAGGCTCATTGTGTGAACACTAGAAGGTTGACCAGGCAGTCAGAAGACCAAAGAGCATCAGAGGAGACAGTTCCTATGTGGCCATTTCCTGGTGCCCACACTGGGAGGGGCAGGAGGCTGCTGGTAATTTTCCGGGCACTCAGCATGCACCGCAATGCCCCTCATACAAGCACCATGGCAGCGTGGCCAGGGAGCCAGCTGGGCTCTATTCCAGGTGAAGGCAAAAAGTGACGACAGAGTCCGGTTTCCCTGAGCTCCTCAGCCTTGCTGCTGGCCCTCTGTCTTTTGACACTGGGCTTACCTTTCATTAGTCTCCGAAGGGAACTCACTTCCCAGTTGGGTCCTCTAGAAGCCGTGGATTTGCTGATTTGCACCCTTCTTGTGCATATTTTATGTGGGCCGAGAAAACAGATGGCTCCTTCCAAGTTGCTGAAAACCCAGCTGGTTATTGCTGCACTAGAATGACCTGAGTTTGGGAATCTGAGTTCTCCCTGCCAGAGCCTTGGGCAAATTGGGAAATATGTTTGTCTTTGAATCAGAGCACAGGAGGACGAGGTCCAAAGCGCTGCCTCCCCATGGGGCCCTGTGGGCTGTGGGAGTACAGGAAAGGCAACATTAAGCACAGTACATTACACACAGTACCCCTGCTCCCGTACATCCTTTTTCGGAATTAGGCAGGTTAAAAATTAATTACAAGATAACAATAGAGTCATCTTTTTTCTCTCTCACTTTTTAAGCCAAACATGTACTGTTCTCTGTTCTAGCTTATGCTAGAATAGACTTTCATAAAAGAAATTCACAATAATACCGATTCAACCTTTACTGAGCATGTATTTTATTCCAAGAATTATTCTAGCTATTGGAAACTTGAAAATGAATAACAAGTGGTCTCTGTGATCAGAGACCTCAGAGTCTGGCTGGAAGAAAGATGTACAAAAACAAGAGAGGGAAAAAATATAAGTGCTGTTGTAAAGGTAGGTACAGAACAGATGGGAAGATGAAGAGAGACGGTATCTTAAGAGTAAGACCCAGGCCTACTGGAAGGAAAGTCAGACTTTACCTGGGGCATGGGGTGGTGGGACAGATCCAGCTGAGGAACCTATATCTTCGGGAGACCTGTGTAGGTCACTGATGGCTGCCACACAACATCTAGGCCCCCAGGTCTTCCTTCCTAACCTCCATCTATTCAGACACCTATCCCTGCTCACTTGACCCTGGGGAAGTTGATCTTATCTCCAGCTTGGGGGAAGATTCCAGTTGATCTGACCTAATCAGTTACATTACTGTGAATATTGGATACAGAAATGGGAACATGACTCAATTCTGATCAATGAGACATGAAGTCTCCCATGGAAAAGCTAGGAACGCTTCCTCTCCTCTGAAGAAACAATACATGCAGGATGGGTCTTTTTCTTCCTGCAGATGCCACCCTGTCTACTCTAGGTAGTGGGAGGTTTTCAGCAGCGGGGAGACGTAGTGGGTCTGCGCATTAAAGTACGGCCAGAGAAGGAAGCATCTGCAGAAGAAGTTGGAAATGCCTGTTGCGGAGCCTGGAGCGCATCTGGGGTTGTACTTCCTCAGGAGAGCGAGCAGAGTTACTCCTGTGGTCACGGCCATGCAGAGTGACCTATGCATCAGAACTCAAGGTCACTTTGGTCCCGGGGTGCACGGAGCAGCCCAGGCAGGTGAAGCAGCTCCTTTAGAGCTAAGACGCTGCCAAAATGACGCATAGTCTTTCCACAGCCAGGTACTTATGTTGTAATCACTCACCACTGGGGGACACGTGTAAAGTGTTTAGGGTGTATCCCAGATGTGTGAAGAGCTCTCAGGCCACGTGAGCTATTGGCATTAACAGACAGCAAAGAGTCCTTTCCAGAGGCCCAGGATGCAGAATGATTTATAAGATAATCCCAGGAGGATTTGTCTTCTTTCCCCTGCTGATTGGGAGGCTGGTTTTCTTGGTTGCAGTTTTCTTTCATTCCTAACACTTAGACATTTGTCTCCTAAGTTTTCCCTGGCATTCTGGAGTCTGTTGGGCTCATGGCTCCAGCGTGGCTCTGGCTGCAGGCTGCGTCTGGTCTGACTGGTCTAAGTTCTCAAATTCAGCAGCTGATCCCGCCAGCATGCACATCTCGGCTCCATATCTGGGCCTCTCTGCTCTCCGCTGGACAGGAAGCTGGAGCCGGGCAGGTCTCCAGGGTTTCAAATCGGCCTTCTGTTCAGATGAGCTTGGAAGGATGTTTCTTCTTGGGAACCGTGGCAAATCACATCTTTTCCTGGGTTTTAACTTGTGCCTTGTGACATATCAACAGATCTACAACTGATGTTATAATTGGAGTGAAAATGTCCACATGTGGCTTAAATTAAACAGACCTTCACTAATTAGAAGCACAAGGCCAATTAATCTCAGGGTGTCAAGTGGAAATTCTCTGAGAGGCACCAAGCAATCCATTCTATGAGAGATAAGTCAAAGGAAGAAGATCTCTGACCTATGTGTGTTTTAAAAACTAAGTTCAGTTTCAGGTTGGGACACAGAGCAATTTCTGTGATCTTAAGAGAAAAAGCTCAGTAGAAATGGGCTTTGGAGTCATTTGGTCCTGAGTTCAAGTCCCTGTTCTTCCCTTGTTAGGTGTGGCTAGGTTATTTAATTTCTGTAATCCTCAGTTTCTTGACTCAAACCAATGACAATATACCTTCTTGAAAGGATTATTGATGATCAAGTTAGATATATGCCAGATGATTACAATATAATAAATGTTTAATAAATAATATTAATTATAAATCTCCAAGGAGTAGATACTGCTACTGTCTAAATGTATTTTATAAAGTCAGAAAGAGATCGAGTTGATAAACATAATGAAAGGCAGCATTAATCATGTTTCCTATGGACCAGATTCTCTTATAAGCGTTTACATGTAGTAACTCATTGAATTCTCACAACACTGCTTTGATAATCTTTTCTTCAGGCAAGAAAATTCAGGCACTGGGAGCCTAAGTAACCCCTTTAAAGCGTGCTTCCCTATATGCCCAAGCAATGGTTCCTTTTGATGGGCCAGTTTGCTCAAGAGAACAAACTCCTTCAGACATTCTCATCATACTTGATTCTTTCTGGATCTCTTATGTTAGTTACCCAGGCTGAGGAACACCCCCTCTGTTCTCTAGAAGCAATATATTTCAGCATTGCTAAAACTAATCGTAGTGTTTTCTAGCTCAGTTGGGAAAATGGACATAGCTCCAGAGAAATGAAATTCTTGTTTTACTTTTAGAATCCATTCAGCTTCGTAAAAAGCCCTGTAAAACAAACAAATAAAACCTCAAAAAAACTCAGGTAACTCTGAACAAAGAATCTCTGTCCGTCTTCGGCTTGCCCGTCGGAAACATTGCATAGACCTTCTGCAGATATGATTTCTTCATTCAAGTTCAGCTTCATTTAAATGTGGGCGCTGGAGTATCTGTGAGGATTTTGTTCAGCAAATGATTTTGAGCATTTACTGTGTGCATAACAGAGAAAGATTCAGTGATTTTAGAGAGTGACTATGTATCTTAGGTCAGGTTTGAACTTGAAGGGCTCCAAGATGAAGCAGTTCCAGCCAGGAATCTGAAATGTAAGATTCACGACTGCTCCCCTCCAAGAAGCATCTCAAACCCAGACCAAGGGCAGGCCCTCTCCCGTGTGCCCAAACTCTCCTGACCCTCTCTCATCCATTGTTCCCCTTTTTCTTTTTGCCTCACTAGAGTCACTAATAATCAATTGTTTGAGAAATAATTCTCAAAATTTAATTCAGGAGACCCTGGTTGGTGAGAGCAGTTCCTTAAAGTGCTTTAAACTGAATAATAAAAATACATTTTTACCACATATAAATAATAGCTTAGCTTATTGTGCAAATCTCAGTCCACTTTGATTCTCTCAGCACTGTAGCATTACCCTACTGCACCTTCTGCCTCACTCCCCATACCCTGCACATCACTCCCTATTAGAATCCTGCATCTTATATGCAGCCTGGGTGCCACGAGTCCTGTCTTAAGCCGTAAGATATGAGCCAAAATAAATTGGAAACAATTGTACCACGATTAGAATACTACTCTCTTCTTACCAATTTAGGTGAGGTTTTAAAATGTCTTTGATTTATTTCACTTATGAGTATGGTCTCTAGTTGCATTCATTTACCTATAAAAGCCACAAGTTTATCTTTTTTATAGCTGAGTAATACTCCATTATATAAAAATACCACATTCTTTTCATCCAGTTTCTTGGTTGATGGGCATTTGGGTTGTTTCCAAGATTTGGCTATGACAACTTGCGCTCCTGTAAACATGGGTGCACATATATTGCTGTGGTATGATGTTTTCAGTTTTCATTGACATTAATAGTGCATAATGTAACAACCATTGTTAATTCCTATCATTTTGCTTTGAAATCCTGTATCATTTTTATTGTTTTTGTGTTTTTTTTTTGTTGTTGTGTTATTTTTTTTTATTCTCTTTAAAATAAAAAGTAAAATGTCTTTGGGAGGGAGCGCTTGCGGGGCAGCATCCTTTGCCCTTTAAATCTTTCTTTTTTT
>PVLD010027561.1:0-19339 GCA_004027595.1 Dinomys branickii | reverse complement strand
TATTTTAAGCTGCTAACTACAAAATAGAAAGGATTACACTCGACTGCGGACTCTGCCTAAGAGCCACTCTTTCTAAATCGATCACACTGCTCAAATTTAACGGAAAAGTGCTTATGACATGGACCCTAATTGTGTGTCATATCCACTCCAGTGGAGGACATAGCCTAAGTAACCATATCTATAAGAGTTACCTTGGCACCATAAAACAAATCTGTATGTGGTTAAATTAACAATGTCTTAAAAAATACATTCAGAGGCAAGGGGAAGAGTTACAAGTACCCAAGTAAGAGTCGCAGAGTTTATGAAAGAGGGTCCTTATGCATGACTGTCCTTTGTAATAAATGTCACAGAGTTTAGTGATGCTTTCTTGGGCTCATGCATCAGCTTCCCTTTGCTTGTGCTCCGGTTACCTTTGATGGACTCAACACCCCCACCCAACCTGAGACACAGGCCAGACGATGTAGTACGTCACGGATCTCAGGATGGGGGCTTGAGATTGGAGAGGAGGGGACTTGTAAGTGGCAGTGGAAATTGAAATTTTAAATGTTACTTTTTTGCTGTAGAGGCAAGTGGCTTTCTGAGGCATAGGGCATAAACAGCGTCCCCAACATCTTCTCAGCTCAGATGAATAAGAATCTATGCAGATGCAGACATCAAAAAGCCTGGAGCTCAGTTTCATAAATTTTCTACAAAAAATTGGACAATGAGCTGAAGATTGCTAAAGGTGATTAAGCAAGTGTAGAGATTTGAATTATCTCTTTAAGCTGCTCTACTCTCTTTCTTACTACAGAAATGCTTGCCCACCTATACACAGTGAGACGGTGATTTAAAGGAAATAGACCCCTCATCTCAGAGCTAGTTTTGAATAAATCCTTTCTCCTTTTTGTCCATATATATATGCCTACTTTAATTTGACCGGCCTTGAGGAAACCTAAGCATATGGATCCATGGCTCAGCAGGTACTGAGGATTATGAAGAACTCAGCAACCAGCTAGCTACTACACAGTTTGGTGTAAAAATGGCAAAGAATTTGTCCATTGTTTCAGAATCAAACTGTTTCAGAATCAAATGTAAGGCTGAAAATTCACAGGCATCTTGAAGAAAGAAGAATCTTGACCATGAGTGTTTAAAGGAAAAGGAGAAAATCCAAGCAGATTGGAAGATAAAATAAATTTGAAGAGTTTATTAATTTTTTTCAGAATCCTGTACCCAATTACTGGATTTCCCTGTTTTTGTTAAATATGTCATAAAACTGACAGATGTAAAAGAAATGTCTTTATCTTCTCTCCCTCTCCCTCTCTCTCTCTTTGTCACTAAGAACTGAATGAAGGACTTTCACATTGAGTTAGATCTTTAGTTCTTTTCTACTTTTATCTTTTCTACATTTGAGAAATCACCTTACTAAGTTGCCCAGCCAGGGCTCATACTTAGGCTCCTTCTGCTTTAGCCTTCCAGATGCTGAGATCAGAGATGTTTTTCATCACGTGAGTTTTTTCAGTTATTTTTTCTAAGAAGTTCATTCTACTGCAGTCAGTGAAATAACTCTGTTACTTACATAAGAAGCCTAAGCACACCTGTAGAACACAGGATAGAATTTCATTTACTCTCACAGACCTATGGTATAAAATCAATTTTACTTTACAGATGTTACAGCGCAGCCAAAGATTTCTTTTCATGTAGGAAGTATCATTCCATTTAGTCTGGACCTGTAGGTTTTAGATTTGCCTTGCTCATCATGGATATGTCATAGGTGCAGAAGTCACAACTCATATTTTACAAAATCATCAAAAATATGTTTAATTAGTTCTTGCAAATAAGTAATAACTCTACTTACTGGAGTTATTAGAGACAATATGTTATAGGCAAATAATAGAAATGATCAATTTTTTATTCTTCTTGATAAAGTATTATAATGAAAATGGATAAAATAATGAATAAGACCATACTGACAGAGCATCAATAAAGCAGGATTAATGGCAACTGTTCTAGAAACTAGGTATACCAAATCTTGTTCATGTACACTTATAAAACAAGCTATCTTCTGTCTAAATGTTTCTATCAGGATTCTGAATGAATAATATATTAAAAGTGGCATCTTTGGTGTCCAGTAATCTGGAGATGATTGGAAAACATCTAGCTTTTGAATTTCTTTTTGCTACTTGAAACACTTCCTTAACTGAATGCTCAGAAAACTGACAAATCTTTGACAAGACAGTAAGCATTACCTTGGCTTTAGCTCATGGCAGTTCTAGCAAACAATAAGGACGTGAACTATCGGTTAAATAAACCTTAGTTACTGTTGGCTGATCAGTCCCACAATCTCCCAAGTGAGTAGACAGTGAAGGCTTAAGTAAATGAGACAATTAAAATGATTTCCAGAGCTCCTAACTCTCTTACAGCTTTGATATTCTTGAGTTTAGACAAAGACTTCTCTGGGCAGCCCGTGTTTATTTGGTGTTAAAACACGTAGGAAAACACTCAAGAAAACATGGGAATCTAGCAGGACCTTGGGAGAATTTTCCCAAGTGTAAATTACGTCAGTCAGAGCTACTTTATCTTTGGGTTGGTATTTATTGCAGGAGTGTGGAGCCTGCAGCTGCAGGCTGCAGTATTTAACTGGGGCTGGAGCCTGACATCTTCAGCTGTGGCCTTATCTTGACCTTTGAGGCGTCACAGCTTCACAGGGCCATGCAGGCCTCAGCGGTGACCAGTGGCTCACAGAAGTTTACTTACTATGAGTCCCCTGACCATCCCCAGACAAGGTGCCTAAGCTTTGGACAATTCACAAGTAAACACGGAAATCCAGTTGGTTAATATTAAATCCTGCTCAGAGCCATTTTGTAGTGGTCTCCAACAATGAACCAAGAGTTAAACATATTGTTGGCTAAGTTTATTTCCATTAAATCAAGAAAATTAAAAAAATTGCTTTGCTCTAAATGACACTTAAATTTTAACTGTTACTTATAGTTTTAACACACTTGTTTTTAGATATTTCCTTTAAGAGCAGAATATATTGAGGGAAAGAATTAAATCAGGTGACAGAAAAGCAAGAGCAACAGAAGGAAAGTGGGCTGATATCTCAGGATTTGAGAACTTAAAGGCCAGACGCCTCTGCTTTATGTGCCTTCAACTGAGTCTTGAGGTGTGATTGACAGTGCATATTTATGAGCCTATAATGAGGTCGGAGTAGGGTAATGTTGACCCAAAGGTCAGTCTAGGATCTAACACCAAAAGTGCTCTCACTTACAGCGCCTGCCATCTAAGTTTTTGGTATTTTATTTTTTACCTCTCTTAGGACAATGGAAGCAGGAATAATCACAGGGGACAGTATGGAGTTAAATGGTGAGAAGGGAGTGGCTCGCTCAACTCCATTTCTAACCACCACAGAGGCCTGACCCTTTGATGAAAAATTCTTGGTGTTACATATTTTATTTCACATTGCATGTGTGTTTGTTTATCTCTGGATCCGTGTAGGCACTGCTTCCCACAAACAATCCTACATTTGTAAAAAAAAAAAAAATCAGCATCACATGATTTCTAGCTCTTAAATCTCTCAGTAGTAGACGCTTTTGTAAAATGGCTCTTCCTAAAATATTACTCAAGTAAGTGAAGAGTAGCATACCTGGAAACACTCCCAGGAGTGATACTATCTTACTGGCTGTTTATGAAAAAAAAAAAAATGTCTGGAGAAGACTAGGCCAAGCCCCCTCCTCAGGCTTTGTAACCAGAGAGGAGTACTTTCCTTGCTGGGGACTCATTCCTTAGGTATTTCAGAGTCACACTGCAGCCACAGACCCAGCCCACCCCCAGAGTACAAGAAGGCTGCTGTGGTCACTGGGTGGTGCGGCTCATGTTCATGTTCAGGTTCATGGGGTGGGACGTGCCTGTGCCCCACACAGCACATCTAAGGAAAATCCTACTGATCACTGCCAGCTTCTAAAACTTTAAAATATGTTCAAACTTCATTGTTTAGTGGTTCCATACTGCCCTCTGAGGGCTTTAATTTTGTTACTGAAAAATTAATGTAAGTCTGTTTAATGCAATAAATTTGTAAACACACAAATTGTCTTGTAATTACCTGCTTTCAAGGCTAAATAAGACTTCATGACTGGCTTTAAACTAATAAATACTTTAAAAATAATATCCAAGATTGCCATGAAGAAACTATGGGCTCCGAGCAACAGACAGGAACTGAGACCCGTAACACAGACTGAACTGTGCCAGTAGCACACAGGTGACATTAGTGGTAGAATCTCCAGGGCAGAGTCGTGTGTCAGCCAAAGATGGCTGTGCCGTGGCAAGTGGAGCAAACGTTGGAGGGAGCCCCAGCATGTTGGGGGAAGAATGTGGGAGGTGAGTCTCAGGCTCAAGTGGGAAAATCATAAACCAGATGATACTATCAAGGAAAACTTTATTGATATCCTAGCTACAAAAATTAACCAACTTCCAGAAACAGACAGAAGTCTACCTGAACATGGGTCAACATGTATTGGACTAAATGCTGCTTTCTGTGGCCTGACAGGATACAGCTGTTTTGGCACACCTTGTGTGTGACACAGGCTCATGTAGCTGTGGCTCACCAGGGGTGCTGATCCCATTTTAGTCAGCAAATGCCTCTTACCCAAGTTTTGCAGGTTTACCTCTGAGTGCAGGTGATTTGAATTGTGAAACCTATAGAATGACATGAGCTGGGCTCTTTGTTCAGTTTTGGTTGGTCTGTGCTCTGCTTTTGTGGCCATACCTGTAAATGGTATACTAGCAGCCAGGTAACAATCAACCATGCTACGAGAGAAAAGAAACATCTTAGCATACTAGATTAGAATACCCAACCCTGTCTTTAGAAGGATGTTATTTCTCATTTTACCTCAGACTGTGTTTGCAGCATACCTTGCACCTGGACAATATAAACTACTTACAGTGGCTCTTCAGGTACCCTAACCAGGTGTAGAAATTTGCCGTGACCCATGCAGCTCTCTATGGTCCTGGGGAAAACTGGCAAGGGGATTTAGCAAATGTAAGTATGAGACGAAAGTTGAGGTCAGGTGGAGTCCTCTTTCCAGGTGGAAGAAGAGGAATTCAATAACAACAACAGGGGTGTTTGTTTATACTTTCCACAGTTAGTATCACAAGACACAGGGTTACCTAGTGACTAATGACTAGAGTTGTCTCAGGCAAGGTGTTTTTCTCAGCACCAAAGTATTTCCAGCTTCACCTGCTTCCTAGAGAAATTCACTGATTTTTAAACAAATATATATGCAAAAGTAATACAGTGAAAATAACTGATCTCTAATGTTAAAAATAGGTCTCCACCCTTGGTGCACCCAGTGCAGACAGGAGATTCTAACTCAAGGGGGCCATGAACTCGCTAACACCGGGGCTTGTGTTTGGGCCCTCCCTGTGCACACCCTGCACTGCAGGAGGTAATAGAGCATGCGGTCCATGAACTGCTGAAACTGCAGTTCGCGTCTGGACTCTGTGGTTAGCATCTGGGCTGTGTGTGTGCCCTGACCTTCTGGAGGTCAGAGAAAAAGGCAGTCTATGATCACCACCAGTGCAGCCCATGTCTGGCTCCTGCATGTGTGCGGAGCTGTCTGGACACACGGAATCAGGCGGTCCACAAACTGCTGATCCTGCTGTTTGTGTCTGGGCTCCGCCTGTACCCTGAACTGCCTAGGGAAACAGGACCAAGTGGCCCGTGATCGCACCACCAGTGCAGACTGCTTCTAGGTCATACTCGTGCTCTGAGCTGTCAGAGGACGCTGAATCAGATAGTCTGCAATCTAACGACATTGCGGTTTGCGTCTGAGACCTGGGAGAACTAGGTATACTTCAGCAACTGCTGGAAGACCCCAGACTAAGCAGCACATCTCAGTGGGCATGGAAGGGCAAGTCTAACCACCAGGAAAACTAGGGATGCTAACAACCTTTGCTGAGCTGACAGGGAAGAGAGAGATTGAACACTCTGCCCCCAGCATCAAACATGACAAGATGAAGGACTAAAATGCAATCTCAGAACTCCACCCCACTCAGAACAAGTCTAGGAGACATCAACATAGGAGAACTTGGTAAACACACACCTGAAATTGCTGAAATGATTGCAATGGAAGTAAAGAAACAACTCCACTAAGTTATGGAAGACATCTAATGTTAAAAATAAACATATAATTTAGCTGACGAGGTACAAAGCTACAAGGACCAATAAAAGGGTGAACCTTAGCAAATACTAGCCACTTAAACAAGAGTAAAGATAGGGACTGTACTCAGCAGTAGAGTGCTTGCCTGGCATGCATGAGGCCCTGAGTTCATTCTCTAGCACTGCCAACAAAAGCATAATTTCTCTGTAAAATTTGCTCGGCAGTCCTTTCCACCCTGCTTGTGTCATTCCTTTAGACATTTAGTTTGGCCTATCACACAAAAAGAAAGACTAACCATGTAGTTTTAAGTGACGATTAAACAAAGCCAGACAGGGAAAGAATTAAAAAGATTTGTCAATAGAGCAAATTTACATATGCATCATTTTCTCCGTCCAGTGTTCACAGAGCATTGTTAATTGATAAAATTTTAGGATATATTTAATAACCTTTCTCACAAGGGATGAATGCCAATCTACATCCCAGGAAAGCTCTATATTTATAAGATTTAGGCAAAGTCACTTTTGAAGGTTCCAAATATTTTGGGATGCTTCTTTAGGATCAAAGACTTTAGCCTTTTTTCACTGTATGGTGCTAAGCAAATTTACCTTCTCTAAATATTGAGTACCTTCATCAGTACCCTCGCTTGAGGCTGGTATTACGTATGTAAGTTCCTAACATAGCACCTGATGAATCAAGCACTAGAATGATAGCCCTGTCCCTCATATTTCTCCTATTTTATTTCCTGAAATATACCATGGATGCATTTCCTTAGAGCATTAAAATTTTTGAAGTGATCCTCTGTATTCTCTTTACAAACGTTCTCTCGTCCTAGTTCTTTAACTATTTTTTGTGACAGCATCCAAATCAGGCTTGTGCAGCAGTACTTTCTGTGATAGAAATGTTTTGTAGTTGCAGTGTGAATGTTAGCCACTCCAGTATAATTTCTAACAACTGCCGCAGAAGTGTACAGCTCCAGCATCACACAGGGCACTGGTCCAGACCTATACTTTAAGAAGAGACCCAGTCATCACAGAAGGGTACATATTCATGAGTCATCTTCCCTATTCCTCCCACATGCAAGAGTTTATCTTAAGTACTATTTGCTATTTAATCTTATGTAAAGGATTTAGAAAAGGCAACTTTGCAAGTGAAATAGCATTCTACCTGTTTAGAAAGAAAACAGTGCTCTCAGAGATTTACAGTTCAAGTAAAATTAACAAATTTTCAGTTTTTCTGCAAACTGAGTTTTTTCATCATGCACATAATGTGTAGTCTCAACCAAAGATACGATATATATATATATATATAAGAGGAAGGAATGTGCCAAAGTATTTGCTGTGGATGTCCCCCAGCTTAGAGGTATGGTTGGGTTTTGTGCTTCATTTCTGATTTCCCAAGTTTTCTATACTAAATATGCTTGACGCTTAAAAAGAAAAGCTCCAACAGCCAATATTCAGTTGACACCATAGCTCCAGCGTCATGAGAGCCCTTGAGGCAGAAGGACCCAACTAAGCTGAGTCTGGATCCTGGTCCACAGAATCCGTGAGAAAGTAAATGTTCTTTTTTTTGAGACAGGTCTCACCATGTAGCCCAGGTTGGACTCGAACTCACAGTGATGTTCCTGCCTCAGCCTACTAAGTGCTGAGATTACAGTCGTGTGCCACCAGGCCCAGCAGTTCTGCTAACCTACTAAGATTAGGATACTGTCTCACAGCACAGGCTTGCCGGCCTTAGGTTCCGCTCTCACTGCTAACATCTGTTCTCCTCGAATCCCTGGTTACCTCCAGCCCTACTGGGTGCCTTCCTAACCTTCTTTCTGAACAAATTTTCCTCTGCCACTGAGCCTCTGCACATGCATGCAACCCACTAGCCTGCTGCTTCCTGATTTTACAGCGCTGGCTCCTCTCGTCTTTCTGGTCACAGAAAAAAAAAGTGACCTCTTTGGGGCCTTCAGATCTGCACACCTATCAACTCTCCCTCACAGCACTTTGCTTACTGCACTTTAGCACCTGCTCTTCTCAGTTTCGTGTATTTGTTTGCATGATTTTTCAGTCTCCTCTCAGCCTGTGGAATTGTGCAAGGCAGGGACACATTCAGTGATTTCCGGCACAGTACGCAGGGCAAACAGGATCGCTGTAGCTGTGGGTTGTTTCCCACTTAGGCAGTCAGCCTGAATGAGCTCTAGGGGATTTTTGCGAGTCCACTTGTCAATAAGCACTCCGGACAAGATCTGCCCCCTGGCGGTTGCATCCAGTGCAGGCGACATATGTTTAAAAAAACAAACAAGGAAAAAACAAACTAAGAAAAAGAATGCACAAAACCACAAAGTGCACCTCTACTTGGTGGGTTTTCTAAGTGCAATTGCCAGTCCCGAGACCCAGGAGGAAAACATGCGTAGGACGTGCAGGCACCAGGCATTGGGAAGACTGCAGTATGCCTTTGCCTCCCCCTCTTAGACGCCAGTTTGCTGCAGTGTCTAGTTTTCTCAAGAGGCCTCTTCAGCACAGCCATGCCAGTGACTCCAGCCCTACTTCCAGGGGAGGTCCCAGGAGCTGAAGCAAGTGCAGTTTTACCTATAGTGTCACAGCAGTGGTCCCGTGTTTTTCCCCACTCTGCATCACCCCAGGTCCTCAGTTCCCCAAACCTTGGAACTAGTTGCTCATTACAAAGGTTTTCAAAGAATATAGTCTCAGCATGCAGCGTACGAGCAATGGAGAACAAGTCCAAGAGATACTTCACAGAGCATGTGGGATGCCAGGGTAACTCACTTGATCCATCCCCAAGTACAAGGAAGCACAAGAGGCTTGCTTTCTGGGCACCCCCTTCACTTTGGGGCCTGACCCTGTGCTGGAGCAGTAGATACTGATCCACAGCTCATGTTCCTTCAAGTTCTCTGTGTATATGTCTAGCATGCAGGCACGTTGCGCAATGCTAGAGACTGGCTGCCACATCTCCTGTTGTCTAAGCTGTGGGCCCACAGTGTGAGCTGCTTTTAACATGTTTTTCTCCTCTCTCACCTCCTCCTCCCACCCTCACCTGGAAAACTGTGAGATCCTATGCACATGTGACGTTTCATGAGGCAATATCCCCCATGGCTGCCGTTCTCAAATTAAATCCTCTAGAAGAGTTGAGCCCCACTTTATAAGGCTGAAACATTCCCCTCTGCCCTGGACTCTGCCCACATTTTGTGCTCTGAGCCAGTCCTAGACTCTGTTGGCTTCAGTTTCCTAGTTTGCCAACGAAATGCTGGGCTCCAGCCACACAAGCCTCACTGCGGGAGGATGGCAGTGGGACTTCTTTCCTTTTTGGATGTGTTCAAAGGCACTGTTGGGTAAACCACAAAATACAACGAATAAAAATAAAAAATTCAGGACAGAAATATCTTAATATTTGAGTATTAAAATACACACATGACAAAAATAAGAGGAAATGTTGACAGATTAATGCTTAATTTGTAAATCGTTTCTCAATCAGAAGTAAATATTAGAATTATGATGTCAAAGAAACATCAAATGAAATTTAATCTTTCAAGATATGTAAAGTTTTTAGTAGTGTGTGTTAGAGAAAAACAGTAAAATTGTAAAATATGCAGTAAAATTTGTGGTTGTAAAATATGCAGTAAAATACGTGGTTGTAGTGAAATTGCAACCCACAATTTCTTCCTTCCTTCCTTCCTTCCTTCCTTCCTTCCTTCCTTTCTTCCTTTCTCTTTCTCTCTCTCTCTCTCTCTCTCTCTCTCTCTCTCTCTCTCTGTCTCTCTGTCTTTCTTCCTATAAGAGATTTCCCACCAAAAATACAAAAACAGCGATTACGAGAAAAGGGGACGTAGGAAAACACCACATACATATACGGAAGGTCCTGTTTTTCACACATCTTATGACAAGGTCTATGTATTGTAGTTTATATAGGTATAATGAACTTCCTCTTGGAAATGTATTTTCCCCCACCTTTCTCCAAGCCTTGGAAATGTATTTTGTAGGTCTTCCAATCTGGACTATTTGATCTGGAGCAAATTACTGTAAATGAGATACCTGGGAGAAAGAAAGACCTGTCAGAAAGAATGTGCTTCCCTTAAGTTAGCTGAATAGAGCAACTGGGAAGAGAACAGGGGCTGCATGATGAACACTGGCTCCTCCTTTGCTCAGTAATACCATTTGTTGTCCAAACTATTGATTTAACAATTCAAGGTATTGATTTAAGCCCTAGGTTTTCTGTGCGTGGTGGTGCATGCCTGTAATCCCAGCTCTTGGAAGGCTGGGGCAGGAGGATCACTGTTAGTTTGAGGCTAGCCTGATCTACATAGTTTAAGACCAGCTGAACTACATAGCAAAATCCCGACTCACAAAAAGACAAGCAAATTTTTTAAAAAAACACCCTAGGTTTCATCGAAACCTAAAGATATGAGATACATGAAGAAAGTTTTCTAGAAAGCACCAGAACATACTCTCACATGTTTTAATGTGTGCATAATTAGGAAGAGGACACACAACACATTTATAATCTTAAGAGAAATTTGAGTAAAAATATGGAAATGACTGAGACATACATGTTTTATACTCAAAGGTCATATATCTAATCCATTTCATATGCTAATGTAACATTACCAATTTGAGAGACTTTTTGAGGTTTCAGTAGGTCCAAAATTTTTAAGAAATCTATTGAAACACTATTTTTCCATGACTTCATTCCCTTTTTCATTTTTTTATTTCTACATATTTGCAGCACATAAGGAATGCGTTCCTCTTGGAAAGATGGTACAGGCACGTAACACATCTTGACTACTTTTCGTTCCCTTCCTTTCCCCTCACTACTCCCTCCCTCCCTCCGTTTTCCCTTCCCTCTCACAAAAGATCTATCTCCCTATTTCCTATCTTTTACCTGCACTGTATTTATTTGGTTTTCTCATATAAGAGAAATTATGAGATATTCAAACTTCTGTGTCTGATTTATTTTACTTAAGATTATGTTTGCAAATTTATGACTCAAATTTATCTTTATGGCAGAGTAGTACTCCAATATGTGTAAATACTACAGTTTCTTACCCATTCATCTTTTGAAGGATCTATAAGCTGCTTCTCAGAGTTAGCTTTTAATAACTGTACTACCACAAACGTAGGTAGGCATGTATCACTGTAATGTGATGTTTTTAAAGCTTTTAGGATGGTACTTAGAAGGAGAATAGTGGGGTGGAATAAAGTTTCCAGCTTTAGTTTTTTGAGCAATCTCCATACTGATTTCCATCTTACATTTCCTTTGCCATTTCCAGTTTCCATTTCCACCAACATGGTAAAAGGCTGCCTTCTTCTCCATAGCATTTGTTTCTCTTTTCTCTGCAGCATTTGTGACTCATTTATTTTCTTTTTGGTCCTTTTGGGACAGGGTCTCACTACGCATTTCAGGCTAACCTTGAGCTCACTTTGTAGCCCAGGCTGTCCTCGAACTTGAAGCAATCCTTCTCCCTCAGTCTCCCAAATGCTGAGATTACAGGCATGCGCCGCCATGCCCAGCTGTGATTCTATTTCTTGATGGCAGCCAATAGTTCTTGAATATGGTTGAATCTCCGTGTTGTTTTAATTTTCATTTTCTAATGCCCAGTAATGCTGACAACGTTTACATGTATTTATTTGCCATATGTACTTCTGAGAAGTTACTCATTTCAGGTGCTGATTTTTTATTGAGTCTTTATTTTCAGGGTATCTCATTTTTTTTCCTTCCTTATATATTCTACATATTAATTCTCTGTCTGAGTCAAAGAACTTTCCCTGCAGGTTGTCTCTTCAGTCTATCGGCTGTTTCCTTTGTTATGCAGAAGGTTTTTAATTTGATATGATTTCATTTGTCAGTCTTGGTGGTATTTCTTGTGCAGTTGGAGGGTCTGCGCAGAACATATGCCTGTGTCTTCAAGAATTTTATTTACCTTCCAGCAGATTGCTTTTGTTTCACTAGTTCATCTTCGATTAATTTTTATTGTATTTTAGTACACGTTGAAAGCTATGAGTCTAGTATACCTTTTCTGCATCCAGTTAGCCAGTTCCCACAGCTCCACATATTAAAGAGGCTCTCTTCCCTCCAGCATGTATTTTTGGCCCCTTTGTCAAAAATGAGGCATCTTAAGGTGCTTTGGGTTGTTCCACATCTTTTATTGTGTTACTCTGATCCACAAATACGCTCTTGTGCCAGTACAAGTCCTGATTTTATACCTAATATTAAGTTCTACCAGAGCGACTGAAAAAACTGTAAAGGTTGACCATAACAGTAAGGAGTTAGAATATATGGATGATAGAAAGTTATTATGGCACAAATATCTTGGAAAGAGGTTGTCAGTTCCCTACAATTTATCTGTGTCTTTGTGTAAAGCTGACGTTCTACTCCTGTATTTTTATCCAAGTGAAAAGAAAGTATGTAAGTGGTGTGCATGGCAGCTTTATTTTTATGCAGAAATAGAGAAAAGATAAATAGTTGATAGGCACGTATGTAAACACACTATGTTATACAAACATAACCAGTGACAGGAATAAAATGGAACATAATTTTATACACACAGTGAAATGGTTTTATCTTATAGCACTGCGCTGAGGGCACAGATAAGAGGATGAAGTCCTTTAGTAAGAACAAGATCCTTCATTCAAGATTGTAAACTAATCCTCAGCTCCTCCTCCTTCTCAGCTTCTACAGCTCCAGGGCCCAGGGTCACACCTACAGGTCCGGCAGGTGACTGCAGGATATTTTCGTGGGAATCTGGAGATGCTCAAGTGAAAGACCCTCTCACTCACGTGTTTCCAAACCTAGTTAACACTGAGAGAAGCACTGAAGACACGGCCCCACCCAAAGCACAGAGCTCCTCTTAGCTGATTCCCACCTAGCACATGAGTAGGCAGGTGAGGGCCATGTGGTCCTTGAAGACATCCCCCAGCGTGAACGATGAGGATCAAAGCACACACACTGAGGCTGGAGAGCAAAGGAACAGGAGAGGCCATAACAGAACATCAAGTCAATATGAGGGGCTGGGGATATAGCTCAGTGGAATAAGCGCCTGCCTAGCAAGGGCAGGGTCCTGAGTTCGATCCCCAGTACCGCCAAAAAAAAAAAAAAAAAAGTCAGTATGAATGTCTTCAAAGTGAGCAGCTATCACCTCCACTGAAAACTACCTGTAGCATCCGTAATGCACACAGGGGAAGCTTGTTTGTAGTATCACCCAAATACCTGGAAAAGCAAAACAAAACCCTATCTGAAGGCTCTGTGGTGGGGGTACAAGAGGAAGCCCCTGCATCAACTTTAAACAGAAAGTAATAATGCAATTTCCATTCTCTAAGTGGGGCACTATGAATGGAATTTCAGGGCTGGGGACTTAGCTCAGTGGCTTAAGTGCCTGCCCCACAAGCGCAAGGTCCTGAGTTTGATCCCTAGTACCACAAACAAACAAACAAAAACAATGAATGGAATTCCATTACAGGTACCATCCTTAGTATCACCCATTCCTTCATCACATAAATAGTTCCTGTTTCATTGTGTCAGAGACCCCTAGGTAATGACCCTTGCACTTAAGAGTATATGTTAACTGAGTGACATTTCTGAGTGTGAGTTCTCACATCCATACTATGGGGTCATAACAGATGCTGTCTTCTCATCTTCCTAAGGTTTGAATGAGAGAGTATGAATAATATGTAATGTCTGAGTCATTTTTTGTACACATAGTCAAATAAGTTTCTAGTTAACAGTAAGGTAAATTCCAAGTACCCCAGTTCTGTAATGCATTCTGCACTTTTAGCTAAGGAATACTGAACTCCAGCTTTTTGTAGAGGGAGGTAATAGATTCACTGGTTCATCAAACAGGGCTGGGAGTGGCTCTCAGAAGCATGAGGACTTCGTGCGATGTGTAGCCATGTTAAGATAATGTACGTGATAGCAAAGAAAAGAGAGAAATTGGCGGCAGATTCCAGAGTTAAAATGCAAGTGCAGGCAGTCTCCAGTCAGACACCCTTTAGCACCTTCGTTTTATAGTCAATGTTAGTAGCAGGACTTCTGCTCTGCACCCTGACTCTAGAATCCAGACCAAATTTCTTTGCTGTCTTCAGTGGATTTTGGGATCCTGACATGTTCTTGTTTAAAATGAGGAGCAGGACCAGAATGGGAATTCTGTATACCTCAAGCCTCCACATACGGGAACATATTCTAGTAGGTTATCAGTGTCGGTTCTTGTGATGTTCTTGTGCTTGGAAAACTAAAGAGAGATCTGAGTAGATCTTTCTGTGTCCCTGTAATATTTTCTCTTCAAGTAGTTTTAAGTATAAGTTATTCTAACACATCCTCAGGTTTCTGTGGGGAATATGTGGCTCCTTGGATCTCATCCTCCCACTGTTCAAGCCTGCATCCCAGTCTCAGAGCTAGAGTTATACATCTTATGTGCGCAGTAATTCAACTCTGCCATGATTTAGCCGGAAATGGATTCGGCCAGTCTTGGAAAGGAGTTCAAGACCAAGTATACAGAGCCCATCCCTGTCCTTGTCCCAGCCCAGGAAGTTTGTATTTGTAATCCCACAAAAAGTTAATGGAATCCCAGTGGGTTATCTCCAATCTACCACTTCCAGTGCAGCCCATGACAAGAATAAAGACATTAAGGCACATTAGTCGTTATGGAGAGCCAGGGGGTGCTGAGTCCACCCACAGTGATGGCCATCTGGAACAAAGGCCTTGACCCAAGGCCTAACCTAGGTTTTATTCATTCATGAAGAAGGGAGTGGCTTGAGGGTGAGTGACTGTGAGCACCATGGCAAGTAGGTGAGTGGCAAGAACTGGGCAGGGTAGGAGGCCGGTGTCTTGGTTACTTTTCTCTCGTTGCTGAGACAGAATACCCAATGCCCGAAATCAAGGAAGGAAAGGTTTATTTGGCTTACATTTTGTGGAGGTTTCAGTCCATACTTGGCTGGTTCTGAGATGGCAGAGGGCAAACGTTCATGGCAGCAGAGCACAGCAAAAACACCCAGCAAAGGGGAGGAATGGCTGCAAGCGGCCTCTTTCCATCCCTTACATTGTAAACAGCCTACCCCCACCCAGGGGGCGTGTAGCTCTCACTCAGTGTCCATGCCCTCCTCTTCCACAGGCTCAGGATGTGTACAAAGTAAGCACCCTGGCTTCCTGCTGAGTCACTCAGCCAAACCTCTAGACTCCCCCAGGTTGACACAACAGTATCCACCATAACAGCCTAATTCACCTCTGCAAAGGCTGAGAGAAGGATATGCAGCTAGAGTAATCTGCATAACCCAATTGAGACAGTAATCCAATTTTTTTGTGGGCCCTGCATCAGCTCTGATATGTAATCTTTCAGGCCCCAGAAAGGCATAGCCTCTATCCCAAGGCTGATCCCAGCTGACAGTGTAGAGCATTGGCTCACACATCCTGCCTCTCCCTGCTCTCCCGTGTAAAAAATGTGGGGGTGTTGTCTGGGGAAGCACACCTTCTTCAAAGGCTACACATCTTCAAAGGCTACAAAACAGCACCTTGGTCGGCAGATACGTATTGCTTAAAGCCAACTCATGGAATAAGGAAAGGGTCCTAGCCAGCTCTGTACGTATCAATACATGGAAATAGGGTTAGGCTCAGCCAAAATGGAGGCAAGTGCTCCTCTTTCACGGAGAGTCGCCCAGTGGTCCTCCACAGCTAGACACATTACTTACATTAAAATGCCAGGTAAATGAGGACCATAAAAATATAGTAATCATTCTGATTCTGTTCCACAGATGAAAAACTGAAGCCCAGAAAGGCGATCATTTTTGGGTTTCACAATTCATGCACAGAAAAGCTCATGTTCAGCCAAGCCTGACTCTGATACATATTCTGATACATATATTCTATATTCTGATACCTCGTACAAGTGCACCCAAAGTTGCATCTAAACTAGACCTTGAAGGATGGGGACAGTGTGAAAGTACATCCCTACACGACTAGATAGTCCACAGTGAGACCTCTGTGTGCGTAGGCAGTTCCCTCCCAGCATCCTGGATGCTTGCACCAGGTGCCTCCTAGCCAATGGGATTCCATGCAGTGCAAGCGGTTAGCTGTACTCATGCAGCTGGTAGAGGCTTCATTTACTCCTTTGGCCAACTCCCTCCCATGAGGCACCTGGCTTCATTTCTCCATTCGTTTCATCTGTGAGGCGTATATATGCACACCTCTGCTTATAGCAGGACGATTATTGAAAGCTAAATCATAGAAGCAGCTTGTAGGTTCCACAAAAGATGAATGGACAAATAAACTATAGCATTTATACATAATGGAGTGCCAAGTAGTGCTGTTGTTTTTTAAGGGCCAAAGTTCCATATTTTGGGGCAGCATATCCAAAATCCACAAACATGAAAAGCTTTTCCCTTTCAATAAGATTTTTGCATTCCTGGGTTCACACTGTGTCTACCTAGGCCCACCCAGCAAATGTGGCAACAGCTTTGGTTTCTGCACAGTTTTTCTAAAACTCCTCCTCCCCAAAACTGTGATGAGAGAAATCGGCAGACTCCGCATCATAATTAGTCATTGTGTGCAGGGCATGATTTACATGCTGAATTCCTTCCTCCTGGGTGTCTCTTGCCATGAAATTGAGGCTGGCCTGGAACTGACTCTCATGCAGACTGGTCTCAGACTCCCAATCCTCCCTGTTCTGCCCCTTGAATGCTAGGGCTGTGGGCCTGAAATACCACACCGAGGTATTTTATAATTTTTATTTAATTCATTTTGGATGCCTTGAGAGGAAGAAAACATCAGTAATTGCCGATCTGTGTCTTTTGCACTGCTTATGACTACTCAAAAAACCAAGATACTTTCTTATTCCAAGTTATAGAGGTTATGTATACAGTATGTTTGTTTGTGGGTTTTCTGTTTGTTTGCCTTTATTTTGCTTAAAGGTTAAATTGTATGTCATAACATTTATTATTTTAACCATTCTAAATAGTAGCACTAATATACATTCATTAACTCTTTTGACTGTTCATTAAAAAACATTTGGGATCATAAATTGTAGTCTTAACTTGCCAACTTCTCTGTATTCATGGTCCTGACATAGGACAGGAACCCTCATAAAGTGCGACATGAAGACACTAGTTACACCTGTCTTTGTGTCCTCCACCTTTCTTTATTAACAGTGTACATAATGCACCCTCCCCATACCCCTTATACTTACTGCAAGGAGCAGGTGACCTGTAACAGCAGAGGAGATTGCAGGGTCTCTCTAACGTAAGAATCACCAATAATCTATATCCTACAATGAGAAAATGTACTAAAGCCTGAGTCCATACTCATGACCCCTGTTCCACCTGAAGAAAGCCATATAAACCAGTCCCATTCCTTTGTTAATAGGCTAGTCTGATCTTGAGAACTGTGCTTCCTATAACTCCTCAATCTGAGGACATTCACTATATTTATTTGTCTCTAACTCTATCTAATACATTTGCCTATCTATGCTTCTCACTGATGCACCATGAAATCTGTTTGTGTTACAAAATTTGACAAACTTCTCTGTGCAGCTCCATCCTTCCACTGGGAGAATTCACTGGGACATGACCTGTAACTAGCAAGTTTCATGTTTTCCCTCAAAATTGAGCCAAGCCGGTTGATTCATTTGTATCAGTGCTACAGCTCTACATTCAGAGGGGCCACTGAACGTGCAATCTGTTGTATATCTCAGATATGTAAAGTTAGGCTTAAGATTCCCTGAGAAAAACAATTAAGAAAGAAAACAATAGAATATGCACAATGCGTTGTAGGTACACAATTCAGAATGGATCGTTCAAGTGAGCCCTTGCTGGCCCTGATACAGGATATGGAGTCCTTTGTCCTAGTAGTAATAGAAATTGAGAACCAGGCTAATAAATATGAGAAGGCAGGCAAAACTTTAACTGGAAATAAAGAGAAATGGGAAGGCAGTAAGGGACTTCAGCATGAGGAGAGCTGATGGGTCTATGGCACTGATGGGTATTCGGCTGGACCACTAACAGCCCCATAAGCAGCTTTCATGGGGCTCCTGAGGTGCACCAGGGTCTGCTTGATCATTTTAATTTTGTGAACTAGCCCTAGAGAAGTCCTTATTGCTAGAGGAGTCAATACTTGAGGACGTAGTCTGGTTAACACGGAGATGCATTTTTCTGCTTAGGGAGGCGGACCTCATGCAAGTGGTCTGTTGCATCCTGAAATCTATTTGTATCATAAACTTTGACAAACTTCTCTGTGCAGGTCCATCATCCAGCACAGGCTCTTCTGACCTCTAAGTTACCTGCAGGTCTAGGGCAATGCTGGTGAGCCTTCAGGCACTCCTCCAGGGGATTTGGAGCAGTGTGGTGTAAAAGCTGGCTGTGGAAGAGTCCTACAAATATTGAGACTACCTTAGTTACTCTTGCCTTTATGTATTCTAGCCTGCATGGGGGTGGAAAAGGTTAGGGCTAATGAAACTGGCATTGCCAGTGTTTAGACTAACATGTCTGTATGTACGTCTGAGCAGGGCTTTGACACCAAGCTTTAAAGGAATAAAAGAGACAGATATAAAATGAAGCCAAGATGCCAAGTTTGTCCTGTTTTTAGTTATCATCGGGCATCTTTAGGCACAGTGAAAAGACAGGTTGTTTTTTTTTTTAAGTAAAAGCAGGTTGTAAATCCCTGATTACCTCAGAAGAAAATGCTGACCATACTTTTAATGAATAAGAGATTAATGTCCACGGAGTTTGTTTAGACTGTGTCCCTCTGTGGTGATCAACAGTTTTAACGTATAACTGAATGAATCATTACAGATGCTATAGCCGTGGTATGCTGGCTTTATTGTGGCACTGGAACCAGGTGTGTTGGTGAACACATATAGTCCCAGTAAGGTAGGATGGAAGAAATAAAAACTAGGTAGAAAGGAAACAAGGCAATTGAGATTTTAGTATTGTACTTAACTTTAGCTTCAAGACACAGCTATTCAAACCTTTTCTCCTTCTAGGAAACTCATTAAATTTCCCAAAGTCCCCAGAGGCACAATAGGTCTGTAAATCCAGGCTCTGAAACTGTGCGTTCCACCTGTAAACTGTACTCTTACCTCTACCCCATGGAACAGCACTATTGGTGGGCAGCATATCTCAACTTCAAACACATGTAGATAGATTGCATTCCAGCAAAGCGTGCCAGATGGGTAACCTGACAGACAACAATAATGCACTTCTTAGATTATTCATCTTGAAGACACCCCC